>JAGXJF010001378.1:0-239798 GCA_019208055.1 Stipa capillata | reverse complement strand
ACAGGCAGTCAACGGAGGCCACGTGACCTAAACCTCAGCATTGACGTAGAAGATTCCTCATATCTTCACCACCGTCTTTGAAGATATCTGAACACGTCCAACAAACAAGATGCACGATGAGTACTTTACGTACTCAGCAAGCCACCTGGCGACAGATGGTCCTATTAAACTACATGCAAGGCTTCAACGGAAGACTGTATGGTTCATTTGCAGAAAAGCAGTTTTAGTTGAAATATTACGGTAGATTCAAAGACATCATTTTGATGAAAACCAATTTTTATTATCAAGGGTGTTTTTCAGCAGGTGTGGTCCACGACCAACATATTCGAGCAAGGAACTCCTGTCTTAGCTCATCCATAGGTTCCAATCACCTTTTCACATTACCAGAACTGGGGTAGAGGGAATTAGCAAGGGGGAGAAAGACAGATCCTTTTCATCAAGAAAGATCATTGTGCCATCCATGACCGTAGATACGGCTAATCGATTAGTTTTAACTCTACAGAGTTCGTATACTTTACCCACATGACACGATCATCCTCTTATGCCAAGCTGCGCAGGCTTGTACACACGCCTATCGGTGTGTCGGCAAGGTGACCGTGACGAGGTCTTTTAGCTAGATGCCCTAAGTTGTGACATGCCCACCGGGTCTGGCTCGGAGTCGAGAGTACATCCCCGCACTCTGATCCCCCCATCTGTGTCGAGGGTCCTCGTAGCTACGTCCACCCCTTCTGCGGTACGGTAACATCGGCACCAAAGGCTGACTAACCTACTTGACCAAGCCAGTGCCCATATAGCATGTGGTTGTACTGTTTTCACAAATCTCAAATCCAAGACTTCGGTGTTATGAGGTACGGACGACCAATGGTTCCTTTAAACCAGCCTTCTGCGGGTAGGCAACCATATGCTCCTTCATCACATAATCCAGCTGTCGTCCGCACCATATTAAATGGTAAGTTTCACCCAGAGTAGAATAGAAGGAATAGAGAGAGAGGGAAATCATCGGGCACCCGGCCCTAGCTCAGCGAGCTCAACAAGTTTCAACAAGGATCATTGATCCGGTATTCATTCCTCCGTAGAGACAAGTCAAAACAACCTAAAGATGTAATTAAGCATGGCTAAGCATATCTCTACTCTATTCAGAATAAAACCTATTAATCTACTCAGGGTATTAAGTAAAAATAGCGACACGCTAACTACTGGATTAAAAACAGCATGCATGTTTGTAAATAACAAAATATAATGACTTCAAAAATATAGGATCAAATATGATCAAGAAAAGGTGGCATGCCTTCGTTGACGAGTTGGTCTTCTTCTGCAGGAACTTGGCCTTACCCAACTTCACTACTTCCTATTCGTCGCAACAGCAATAAAGTGCAAGGCAAATAAATATAAATCCAAATTAAATATCAAATGGAAAAACTAGAAGAATAGGGCTAGCAAAGTTGGATAGGTGTCAAAGGGCAAAGGCGAAGGGATAGGATTGCCGAAAGACAACTAGGAAGGTGTGAGATTACATATCTCAACCAGATAGAGTACATGTACTCAAAAGATGGTCTTTCGGATCAGATCATTCTGCAAAAAGGATAGATTTATGGGATAGAATTTGCATGTCAAATGACTCAAGTTAATCCATATGCGGGATAGGGATAGATGTGCAACTGGGAACAAGATATGATTGATGACAATAATAGCACAACCATATGATTAAACATGAAAATCCGACATACTACTAAAATAAGCATAACATATCATACTAGTACACAAGCAAGGTCCTGGCATGCTAGTCGGTTAGAAATGATAATAGACGACATGACAATCTATATGAACTACCATGCAACATACAACTGGACATCATGTAACAAGCTAGACAGACTAGACATGAAATCGAGATTAGGCAAGGCATAGCATAGCACCAAACATATAATCGTGCAGTCACACTCTAATAACCATCATTAATAATGCAAACGGTGATTAAACTATATGACCAAATAACAACTAGCATCTACATCACATGCATCATACATAATATGCAATTTATGACATAACATTAACTCTACTCATGCTATTGTGTGTATACAATGCCGCAATCAACCTAAGCGTACTACACATAACAATAACAACATTTTAGTAAAGAAAGATTATTGGTAACATATATGCATATATTATAATCGATACCTAAAGGTTAACCATGTATGTGTGAGTATACACCACCTTATGGAAGTGTAACATAAGATATCAATATATGCATTCTAGTACCTACATATTATATGACCATCAACTAATAGACGATATGATTAAATAATAATAATTCAGTAAGGGATTATTATTCCCAACATGTACATTGCCAACAATATTAAGTCTAATTATATATATATCTCTATATGCAACTACATGATTATGCCACATAAAGTCATATGAACATGTGCAACTTAATCGTGTTTAAACAAACAATTAAATTATACACATGAATAAAATAATGTGTCAACCATTGCATGACAGATTATTATCTAAAACATGGATTAGTTTATGTATATATGCATAAATATACACACATAGCTGCATCTATAAATCACATGAAATGCAACGAACAAATATGAGACATGTGTGTGATCTTAACCATATTATACACAGAGGTTACCATTATGGCTAAATATTTTACCACACGATTAGTTAAAACAGGAAGCATCTATATATATAATAAATTTATATTTGCATAACATCATGTCATACTTCCATTTAAATCTACACATATATATCTTATCATGTTATCTACACATGGTGACGTGGGAATCATAACATGTTTATTAAACAATCATCATCACGTGTGATTAAAGACAGTAACATGCTAGTAAGTAACCTTATGCCATATACAATAATAATCTTATGTGTGCTAGTAGATGTACATTATACAAATATCAACTACCATATGATATGTCATATTAATATCAGCTTAGTAAGATTATGCTTCTACTATTATAGGTTATATGCAATATTAGGTTTGGTTATATATTGTATAACACAATACATGTGAAACATACATAAGGTCATGCAATATGAACCTTATTAAATATGAACAAATTTATCCGCAATATAAATAAGATTGAACTAACATGATTGATCACACGATGAATTCTAAGCATGAACATTACATAAATAGAAGCAAGGACTATATAAGAACTAAGCATATGAATATATGAAACTATAGTCTAACATAATATGCAATTTAATTTGGTGATCAAACAATGATGAAAAACATTATAGATGAACATAAGGTGATGTGGGTGATTTTGGATAGAGATTAATGGTGGAAAAGAATGGCATAATGTGCCACAAGATGATACACGATTAACTATATGGGTGGTGGCGACATTCGCAACACAAAATGGTTGGAACGGATTATAGATTGGTTCTGGACAGACCGGACGGTTTTGGTTGCTGCGCGATGCTCGCTCAACGAAATCGTGATCCGTCAATTGGGTTAGAAACCAGACATACAGAGGCACAATCCTACCAAAGGGTTTTGGATAATTCTTACCGAGTCAACAGAGAAAGATCAGACAAGTTAGGTGGTCTGCAGATCGAATCTGGACATCCGCGGACAGCACATCGGAGACGGATCAATTCCCGCCAAACGGCTACATAGATCAAGGAGAAAATTTACAGAGGTGTTTATAGATACCTAAGGAATAACTTGACTGAAGGGATTGATGATAGACTCACCGGATCAACTGCAAAGGAGGTGATAATGCCGAGCTACTGTTTCTATAATCAAATCTGGACATGAACAATAGCACAAAGAAACTTAATTTTCTGGAGATTGGACCATTGAATTGCCTTCAAATTTTGTGGAGATGATCTTGACAACATTATCCAGGATCCCACCAAATGGATCTTGAAAAGGAGGTCCGAGCTGACGAGGACATCGTTCCAATCTAGATCTACAAGCAGAAAATCTGGGTGCAAACAGCATGTTAGTATTTGGAGATTTCCCGATGATTGCACCATTGGATCTTCACCAAATTTTTCAGAGAGGTATAGGGAAAGGTTAAGAACAAACTCACCAAAGGGATTGGCCAAAAGATGTTTGAGGCGACAGGAATTGGAAAAAATACTGAGGTGGGACGTGCTGTTCAGGAACTGCATGGGAAGAGAAGGGGGGTGGCGGCTGTTTAGAGGGTGTGGGGGCTAGGGTTTCGTGGGAAAAGAGTGTGGGGGAGTAGGGAAAAGGTGGGAGGGGTGTGGGGTATTTATAGAAGGGTTGGAGAAAGAGATTTGGATCAAATTTTATTAGAATAGAGGTGGCGACGCATACTGCGCTACGCAGAACTCGCTGGAGTGGCTACTCAAAGGAGGAAAAGAGACGGCGGGGCGCCGAGTGGAGATGGGCCGGGACAGCGCGGCCAAAGAGAGAAGGAGAAAACCAAAAATAAGAATAAAAGAACAAACGAGCTTGATTAAATAACAAGCGAACTCCGAAAGTTCTGAGAAAACTCTAGGAGACATATTTCAAATTGAAAAGCAAATCAAATTCAAGTTGGATTAATTCAAATTAACTCCGGACCAATTTGTGAAATTCCAATTAAGCTTTAATTAATTAGAGAATAAATAATAAAATTTTCTGGCTCTGGTTTTTAAATAAAAGATTTTGAAAAGCTCTAAAAAATCAGGATGTTACACTTTATTTCATAAGCGATGCAAGTGACAGTGCACAAACTTGGATTAATGATAGAGACACATAGTATTTATCTCGATAAAAACGTTTCTCCATTCACCAATATCCTTATGAGAATTACTATTAGTGAACCTATATACCTCATGCCTCATTTTCCACCATTCGAACACCTCTGTAGCACTTTTAGTACTAATTAGGTTGCTATATTTCATTTATTCCACAGAAACTACATCCTAGGTCAAGTAGTTTTATATTTTAATTATCAATTACATCCTCAAGGTTCACAACTATTTAAGAAAGGTAGTTGTGCATCTCAAACTTCACTTTTATTATTTTAATTGTGATTTCCGATTTGGACCAAGTGAGATCAATCACCGCTTCACTGTGGGTTTGACACTCTCTCATTGAAAAAGTTACAATTGATCAACTACATTTGTGGGTCATCAATGCACCGGCTGCCACCCCGCCGGCTGGGTGTGCTGAAACCCTAGCCGCCACCACGATCGGGTGTGAGAAGAAATGATGGAATGGGCAGTCAAGTGCTGGGAACAGCTCTCCTCGTGGGTTATAAGGGATGGCAGTGGCACTTAAGTATTCACCGACTAGAAGGGCATTTACATATGAGAAGCTATGGAAGCACCTCTACCCCTGCTTTGGCCAATACACTTGTTTGGGGACCAGTTGCAAAAAACAGCTACTAGAAGCTAGCCCTTTATTTCTGCTTCAGCATTTTTTTATTGGAAAGCTGGGTTGAAAGTTCAAACAAACAAGGCCTTAGTTTGGTGGAAACGTGGATGCAATCTCTCGCGGCTTGAATTTCATACATGTTTAATTTTTTTTATTAATAGAACATGTTGCCTGTTTGGGCTCTAGAAGACAAGGGTCTAAGTGGCCTGCTTTGTCGGACATTTCTTATCAAAGTTACCTCTAAAGTTAGTTTTAGAAAAATTATATGCACGATTTTTTCGCCAGACTAAAGAAATATTGCCACATTTTTTAAATCTATGGCATGTGGAACCCTATTGCTAGAAAAATAAAAACTCAACTAAATTGATCAAACTTGTCTAAAATAAGGTGTAGTAAACTTAGACAAATTTAGCCACCAACTAAACATGTCTGTCCTTCTTTCTACATGTTTTCTCATATACTTTTTGACTTTTTAGCATCTATAAAGTATAATATGTGACAATACAATCACATTTCTATTTTTTGTTTTCTTTTTGAAAAGTAAATTGCACGTTAAGTAGGTCAACAACTCTTAAAGGGCATTAGCACACCAACCCAGGTGCACATCGAATGGCATGCCACACTGACTTGTGCCACTCTTAGATATATTGGGCTTTGGCCCATATAATAATTCATTCATAAATCTTAAAGACCTATTAAATTATATAGCATGTGTAAAATATTTTGACTTATATTTTTAGTGGAGGTGAAAGGACACAACATGTAAGATAGTGTGTATGACACCTTTTTGTAGTATGAACAGAAAGGTATATGCACGCTCACTCGCTCGCTCACCTCGCACGCCCTCGCGTCTGTAATGACCCCAAATCTTAAGACACGAGATCAACGTAGATCATCGTGAATAAAAATGATTCTTGTTTCCTCATGTGCATGCATTACAAAACTTAAACATGAGCCTTATGATCAGTAGGAATGGAACGGTGAAACCCATGTCTCTAAAACTCATGATTCAAAAACTCATCCATATTTCAAACATCTTAGCAATCAAAAACTTTTACAAGTCAATTGAAACACACTTGTACATCTAGACCAAATTATTTTCCGTAGTTTTTCTCTCCTCGAACAAATTTTGGAGGAAGCTAATTGGGTCAATTTCCTCTTCTCCAATATTAACGAAAGTTTATATCCAAAAGTTAACTACCTTCCTGACCTCAAGTCTAGATGTTTTGAAAAATGATTGAAGAGTGATTCTCCTTTCCTCCAAGTTTGAGAATTTCTGGATTGGGAGGTAATCACATTTTTGAACTAACGTATAAACCCTTGAACAATGGATATACATTAATAAAGGCACTATTGGTTCGAATCTTATTTTAGGATATTCTTCGATTTTTGTATTGGCAAAAACGATCCCAAAAGCATGTTAACTTCACATAAAAACCTTTAGGAGGAAGATTCAGATAGTAGACACCCTTCTAAAATTATCTCAAAACTGTTAAACCACTTTTGCATCTCAATGTAGAAAAAACCTAAACTAAAACAGCAAAGAAATAAAATAAAAAGAAGAAAGACCTTACCTGCCGTGGGACCCGCCTGCCCATCCTTTTCTCCACTTGGCAAGCAACTCACCCCGCAGTGCCCCCTTTTCTTCTCCACGTAGCACGGCAGCAGCAAGCCACCGCTCCTATTTCTTCTTGCTTCTTCCACCACCCACACGCTTCTGCCTTCTTCTTCCGCCGAGTTCTCCAAGGCCCAAGCCTCCCTTCTTCCCATTCTTCCCTGCTGCGCCCTCTGCCTTACGAGCACCGCAGCTCACGCCATCATCAGCTCATCTCGCGCCCATGTGACCCATGTTGTGCTGCTGCAGCAGACGCCGCCGCCCCCGACGTCCTCGTCGCCTTCGAGCTCACGCCGCCCGTCGCCGTCTGTAGCTCCTCCGCTCTACCGCTCCCCAGCGCCTCACCATCTTCCGTACCGCTCACATTCCCGAAGCCCTCGGCTTCCTCATCCAGCCCAGCCTCCCTCCTCGCACGCCTCCAGGCCGCGCCATTGCCGCCGCCGGCTGGCTCACCACCTCAACCCCGGATCCGAGCACCTCCTCCACCCGCCGCTGCCGCTCTCGTCTCCCCGGTGCTCCCCTCCTCCGCCGGTGGTCCTTCCTGCCTAGCTCGGCGCCACCCAAGCGCCAATTGCGCCACCGCCTCTCTAACCCTAGGGCCCGGGCTCGCCACTGCCATGGCCCCTCGGCCCAATAGCCACCGCACGCCCAGCCCCCGAGCGCCGCCATCGCCAGGTCGCCCTTGCCGGCGTCCCCAGCTCACCACCGCCACCGACGGGACTGCGGCACTACCGAGCTCCCCGTCGGGTCCCCGCCACCAACACCCCGTGGAGCCTGCTGCTCGCACCGATCCCACCGCCGTCGAATATATACGAACAGGATGTAGGGTTGTTATCCTGAGGGAGGCCCGGACATGTATAAAAAGGGCATTTTCCTACCATTATACCTCTGGCCTTGTGCCCTAGCGGTCCCTACCCCTCAACATACACATTCCACGAATACTGTAAGATCGGCGGTTTACCGATCGTCGACAGATGGCGCCGACCGTGGGGACCTCTCCGGCTCAAGCCGTCCAGGAAGAATCAACGTCGGCAAGACGTGCAACTTCTTGCAATCAGTCCGCAATCTCGATTGCACAGCCCTCCCCGATGCAACCCGAGGAGGAAGAAGCAAGTTCGGCAGGAAAATACGATCACTGTCATGCACCATACTGGGTATTCGGACCAGGGCTTCTACGACAACTTCGGCCCAATGGACCCATACCCGGTAACAGATCGCGTAGATTATGGAGAATACGCACCTGACAAGAACTTGGACAGCGACGCAAATCGCTTCCAGACCGAGTGCGCCAGGGCCTTCGAAGGAAGATTGGGTATCAACCGACAATCTCCAGGCAGGAGCAGCCAGCCCAATGTCTAGCTTATCGCCTGCACTCTTTGATCGTCCCATACGATCAAGAACACGCTCACATCATACCCAATGAGGATGACTCGATGGAGTGGAGCCAAACCCCATCTAATCCAAATTCTCGAGTAGTTCTCACGATCGAAGGTGATCACGAAGAGCTCGAGAGACAAGATCAAGACGGGAGTCCTCGACGTCGCAGCCCGACGACTACTACCCAGAGGAACATGATTAGGCCAACGGGAGCAGAAAGAACACTCTAGGGACAGAGAAATATGTGTCTCGAACCACTCGAAGACTCACCGAGGCACGTAATCTGCTATCAAGACCACTGGTAGCAGACCTATCAACATCGGAAGGACGGCAGTGGCTGCAACAGCTGGGGGCTGAAATATAGCAGGCCCAGCTCAAGCCGAATCTTCTCGGGCACGGTCCGTGGCACGTAGCTCGACCGAGAGGAGCATCCCTCGCCCACAGGAGGAGTCAGATGGGGAAAAACGTCACCCCAGGAAACTAGTTCTCAACAGGAGAAACCACGCATCGACCCTGCGTGACAAGATCAAACGAACGCCGGGGCCAGAGGCACCAGCAAGAGTCGGTCTCCCCCACGACGAGATCAACGACCTCACGGCAACACACTCGAGGATGGTCTCCGACCCCGAATAGTGGCGAGGTCGCACCTTATCAAAGAACCTTCCACGGATGCCAAGCGCTATCCCAAGAATTCCGACATGTGCGCTGGCCCTCTCGCTTCAAGCCTGGAGCCTGGAGTCATACGATGGCTCTACAAACCCCTTCATAATTCCTAGCATCTACACCACGACTATTGAGGCTGTAGGCGGAAATGAGAAGTAATGGCCAACTACCTCCCGACAGCCCTCAGAGGGGCCACCAGGAACGTGGTTGATGAATCTGCCCCCGGGAACGATCCGCTCCTGGGGACAACTCTGCGACATGCTTCTCAGCAACTTCCAAGGTACCTACCCTTGCCCTGGCCGAGTGGACAACCTATTTCTAGTCGTCCAGAGGTCAGATGAGACGCTCCGTGAATTTACCAAAAGGTTTAGTGCTGTCCGCAACACTATACCTGAGATCACCGACTCGGACGTCATCCGCGCCCTTTACTCAGGGGGCAGTCCGAAATGAGATGTGCACGCACGACTTGATCATGCATCCTCCTAAGACCATGGCTCAGCTCATAGGACTTAGCCGAAAAAGCGCTTGCGCAGAGAAACCTTGCGCTACATCAAACAGCAGTAGGCAGGTCGACCAGCTCTCCCCTCTAGACCAGAGACGACTCTAAGAAGTCGAAATGCAAGAAGAAGTCATCCGGAGGGAATAGAGAGAAAAAGAGCTAAAAACGAGGAAGCCTTCGCCGACCTCCCCGAGAATCGTACCTGGCGACCACACTCCAAGGACAAGCAAACGAATTCCTCCGACAAGCCGTCCAAGCTCTTGGTGCGATTTCCACCAGACTGACTCACATGATCTGCGCCAATGTCGCATCTTCAAGAAGTACCTTAAGGAGGAGAAAGAGAAGCTCCCGTGGGAAGAACCCGCAGGTCGCGAACAATAGCAGGGACACGACATTCCGACGACAATGACTCCTCCCCTGAGCCTTTCCAGGGCACGTCAGAGCGATCGAGCACATATTCGGGGGCTCCAGTCCTCCCTATGAATCAGAAAGGCAATACAAGGCGATCGCCCGAGAAGTCCTGCGAGCATACCGTAGGTACCTCGGGCCATTAAGTGGTCGGATAGTCGAGATCAAGTTCGACCAAACCGGTGCCCCGAAAACTGTGCTCGACCAGGACGATATCCGATCGTGGTCGAACCAACGATCAATAACTACCGAGTGGCTCGGTGCTGATAGATGGAGGAGTTCCTCAATATCCTATCACCAAAGCCCTCGACGCAATGCAAGTGCCACGGTCATCGATCCAGACGGTGACACAGGCATTTCACGGCATCATGCCAGGCTCGTCGGCCACGCCGATTGGGCAAGTCACGCTCTCGGTGACCTTTGGAACGCCCTGAGAACTTCCAAACAGAGAGAATCCTGTTCGACGTAGTCGATTTTGAGACGGCATACAATGCTATCTTAGGACGCCCCACTTGGCCAAATTCATGGCAGCAGCGCACTATGCTTACCAATGCATGAAGAATGCCTGACCCAAAGGGCGTTCTGACGATCAAGAGGTCTCCTCAAGAGAAGCACTGCTCTGTGACAAGCGCAGCCTCGACCTCGCTGAACAACAACAACTCTCTAGCCGGGACACCATGTTATGCACGCGCCTCCACATTGACCAGACCCCCCGCCGTAACTACGAGCGACAACTTCGGAAAAGTACCCCCTCCAAGTCGGAGAAAAGTTCCACGACTAAATTGGAAACCGGGGGAAATAGGGCCTTCCCTCAGCAGGACAACGTTTCCACAGGGGGAGCCGCCCAGGTCCAGGTCGCCCGTAGCCAAGCAGCAAAAGAGTCATGTCCCCTAGAAGAGTCCTCCGTGCAAGCACCCTACGGTAAGACTGCACGACCGTCGCCCTCCTCACCAGCACGTCTCAGATTGCTCCAACTCCGGCCCCAGATCATCAAGCTATGAAAACAAATTGATGATAAGTACACTCCGGGCGCCGCCGCCCAGCACGTGCACTCAACAATTTCCGTCAGCAGGTCACGACAAAGAGGGCAGAAGTCTCCGGGAGCAACTAGCGACATGCTGGAGAAGGGGGGATCGGTCTAGTTTATTTTTCTAAAATTTCTAGAATACTTTTTCTTACCATAGCTTGTAAATGACACTTCAGACAATTCCACAATATTAATATATCAAGTCTCTAGTTCGATATTTATTTTTTAAGACTGCCTATCCGAGATACTTCTCGAATAAGGACAATCGGGGCTAGACAAGTATATGGCGAATTGGTGTAACTACGAGTACTAACTTTCTCGACCTGCACAAAGGGAAGAGGTTCCGCACTACGACTGTCCGGGACGCGAGGAAAACCCCTTAACGCGTCTACAAGTGATAGGGGAAGCCACTGAGCCCCCCCGCCTAACCAGACCCTAAGGCCTGTGTCGACTAAACTCCCCAATTTCCGTGGTAACGATCCTCGACCCCGATGTAAGGAGGAAAAAAGGTACAAGTATAACTAGACCAACGGAAACACCATACGCCTCATTCACACCCTCGATGCTTATTCGGAAGGTATCACGGGTAAGAGTGTAATGCTGTCACAACAGGGCAAAAGCGTAGACTTACTAGCTTACGTCCAGCATCTCTACAACAAGGAACACAGAGTTGTCACTACGACCACGAGAAGCTATACGAAGACAACTTATCCACTTTACTGATGAGGAGGAGCCATAGAGCCTCCTCCGACTAAACCTAAGGGCCTGGTCGATCGCAGTTATTGGTAAAACAGTGCCCGGCTCGAAAATCCTAAGTTATAGGGAGAAGGACAATGGGTTCGACCAAATCTACCGACAACCCTCACGCCCAACAAGCATTTCACAAAGTAGACAAGGTACTTAAGAGAACAAAAAATACACGCATGAAATTAGTGCACAGTTACTAATCACTGTTTTATTACAAGTTCTTATCCTACCTATGCTAGAAACTAGACACCTGGACTCTATCGCAAAGCATCCGCAGCATCCTGCACAGCATCGAGGAGTCCTCTTCCTTGCCAGCCAGCAGATCAGTCGCGAGAGGCTCCTCGAGGTGCCTACACCGGAGATGGGCCAGAGTAAAGCCAAGGCAATCCCGCACGCCTTGCTGGGTTCGTCCTCGAGAAGCTTCTCGAGGATGGCTCAGTTGGGAGACAGAAGCTAACGAGTTCCACCAGCCGGGCAGAATGTGGAGGACGGGGGAAGATGACGACGCTAGCTTCGGCCAGCGCTCGCTGCTCGAGAGTGCCAAGGGCAACGCTCCAAGTCTTCCTCCAGCTTCCACGCGTAGGCTTGACTCTTTGCAGGAAGCCTTCGCCTCTGACGAACGGGCCTTCGAGTCCTGGAGCTCAGTTTCGGCACCTCCCACCTCTTCTCGCCCGTCTTGGAGGCGGTTTCTGCAGCTTCTCCTTCTCTGCCCGCCAGTTCCCAGACTCCTCGAGGTGCTTCTCAGCTCCCTCGTCACCGCTCGGCTCGCCTCAGTTCAGCTTGTGCCTTCTCGAAGCGGAGAAATACGGGAAATGACGATCTGAAACAATAAGTTAGTATTGGTCTTTTTGTACTTTTCACTACTAACCCTGTCAACTTGCCTGTAGCAGGGAGTCAGCCGATTCCTTCTGGCACCGAGGGCTCGGCCTAGGGGCTCAACCCGCTCGATCGGGGTGCCACCGGCCCTAGCGCCAAGGGCTGCTCCTCGACGACGGCCCCGCTGACTCCGGTCGAAAGAATGGTCACCCTAGTTGAAAGAACTTCAGAATAATCCTTCACGAAGACAAGAACCAAAAAAAGAAGAATACCGAAGAGGACCATGAAAGAAACTTACCTTTGGTGCTTCACCGGAGGAAGATGTCCCTTCGACGAAACAGCTGAACCCCGCTTTTAGAAAAGAGGCGAGTGGCGCTTCCCCTTTGTTGACGCGGCCCTCCTCCGAGTAGTCGAAAGAGGGAGGCGAAGTGGCTCCCCTTGGAGAGTGACTGCTCGCCTCACGCATGTTACCCACTGACAAGTTTGTTCCTGTTATGTCTACTCGAAGAGAAAGCCACGTGGGCAGAACTAGTCCGGGCGAGTGGCATAACTTAACCTGAGGTTGGGAATTCGCGCGAAGAGAAGAGTGGCCCAGGTAGAAGAATCTACCCAAGTAGACTACCGTCGCCTCGGCCTCCAGGATGGAATCCTCCGACTCCCTCCGCAGGGTAAGAGTGGCACATGATCCTCACCCGAGGACCTCACAGCGTACCCCGTCTCCTGCACAGCGGCTCCAGGCCCGCTTGGCCTCACGAGGAGTCCAGACGCCCGTGGCACCTAGTCCGCTGCAAAAGAAAAACCCGGAGGTTTTTGGTTTTAAACAGCAACCTAGCTCGAGGACTTCAGCGGACTCAGACAAAGTAAACGGCTACAACCCTACTACCGAAAGGACTCTCTTTACTGCTTGAGACGGGCCCGCTAAGCTCCAGAAGAACGGCGAAGGGCACCTCACGTCCGCCGCGCCTTGGGGAGACTGCTCAAAAATAGGTGTACAACCTATTCTAAGTAGTTCCCCCGAGGACAGACTGGCCACATCGAAGAAGTCAGAACAAGGATAGTGTTCACCACCGACTCAGAATGGCACCGATGAAGGGCAAAGTGCATGTACGTGTTACGACAGTCACATGTGACTGGTCTCATGGCCCTCCGGAAGTGAGCCAGCAGGATGAACCCCTTGACCAAAGAGGGCTGATGCAAACCGACAAAGGACAGTCCTCCGCGATATAATTCCACCACTACCGACGAGCCTATTGCGAGCGAGATTGGTGAGATGTACGTGGACAAGGACTCCTGCTATGTCGGGGAAAGGGAGTCCAGGCCTCGGTAATTGGGATCCCGAGAGAGAGATGGGGGCCTTTGCAGTAGAACCACCTAGAATTGCCAGCGCCGACCATGACGACTCATAGGACGAGCATTGTTAGAGGCGTCCTCTTCTCCTGCCCCGGAGTGGAACCCAGCACCCCTGCCGACGACTCTTCCGCCGCGACCTTCATCCGGCAGAGGTTGTAGACGTACCTCCACACGCTCAGCTCGGCTTTGATGCCGAAGTACGCTTCGCACAAATGTGCGAACGGGACGCTAGCATCCCGCCCAAGACCGAGTTCGGGTGTTGAGGTGGGAATCACTCGATCCCGTAGAACTAGAGCACGAGGAGGAGAAGCAAATGCGAAGGTGGGACTGAAGTAGTCGCACCTGAAGAAGTCCCGCACAGAGATAACGATCCAGTTCGTGTCCGGGTTGGGAACCGTTTCCTTCACGACCTCCCGGAAAGAGGTACGAAACCTCGGAGAATCCCTTTTTACTTGTTCCTCCGCCACGAGCGTTTTTGATGGCGGAGAATCTCAGCACCGAGCTTTGAACTTGGGGATGACGGATGGAGTTGCTCCCCGAAGTATCCCACCCCATGACCCTTCTTAGGCTCAGGGGACTTCTTTCGCGGCGCCTCTTCTTGCCCCATTTTTCAACCGTTTCGATCAGGGGCATGGAAGCGGAAGGGTTTGAATGAGGTTCCGCGAGGAAAGAGACGGTTGGGAAAAGCTTAAAAAAGGAACGTAGAGGGAATTCCGGGGCAAAAAACCCAAAACTCTTGGGGTTTTCTTAAGGGTTGTTTTTCATTTTGGGGCCGCTTAACCGAGACCCCGCGGTTGTGTTTTAACGGCCATTGATTTGTCCATCCGCATTTAAATTGCGGATAGTTGTGCGTTTTCCCCGCATAACGAGATGTTGCACGGAAAAAAGAGGTTAAATGCCCCAAACCCATGACCCCGGAACAAAGTGCCCGATGCATTTGCGGGGTGAGCTCCGCTCGCCTCGGACCACTTTTACTTGCTAGCTTGCTTCTCCCCATTTTTCCTTCGCCGCCAACGACTGCAGTCAATTATGTGCTTGACATGTTAGAATCGAAGTAATGGGAGCTTAGTCTAATTTTCAACCTAATATGCTTGTTAATGTACTGTTCTAATGACAGATGTAGTACTGGGTTACCCAATGCACTGATTTGATAACCTGTTAAATCTTTGGCTGCTATGCATACACATGAGTCCGATAATACCACTCTAATAATTCTTCAGCACCGTTAATACCCTGCTGCTTGGTCCTGTTAAAAACATTGAGTAATACCCCAATGATCACTGTTAGCTTAATTGACCGGTTAAGACCAAATAATTTCCGACATTCCAAGGATAGAGTTGTTCACTGGTGACTGGTTAGTGCATCTAATGATCAATAAATCCTAATAACAACTGATGATGGTGCTGTTTGAATTGTTAGATGGAGTTAGCCGAATTACCAACTAGTGGTTGAAATGTTGGGTGTTCATTAATGTCAGATAAAGATCAGTAAACTGTTGAACCTTGGCACATTGAAATTTACCGAGTTCATATCAGATGGGTTAGAAGGTCAAGTCTAGATGCTGAATTAATTATCGTTAAGCTAATAAGTTAATGGTTAGCAGCACTACTGCAAATAAACTTTGGGTAAAGACATGCTTAATTCCTGTGATGATTAGTTAGGGTTAGCTAATCAATTGATGCATGGGTGAGAGTCAGTTATAATCAATCTGATTAACTACTTCGGGTAGGCAATGTTAAGGTAAATCCATGCTGTTTTTTGACATACTAAGTATTCCAGATGGTTATGGTTAGAACACTAACAAATGATGTTTGGAACCACTTAGTAGCTAGCTAACTAACTGAGGATGGCTGTGTTAACGGCAAGTAGTTGTAGTGGTTATGCAATTCATAAACCAATTACCACGGTGTTGGATTGAGTACATGCGTTCTTGCTGAGATGTTCTTGATAAAATGGTGACCCTAATGCTTAGTAGCTAATGGACTAACAGCTAATCATATAAGTAATTTGTTAACTGGTTAGGATTAGTTATTATAAGCCACTGAACCATGAGGCCCTTCTTCCACGATTCACAAGTGAAACTTGGAACCTTGCTTTAACTCCTATATGGATGATCTTTTGAGCCCACATGTAAGTTCCTAGTTAAACATCCACAAAAGGAATTCAAGTTACTAGTTAACATGTTAATGGTCTAATTGTCAGTTGAACCCCACTGTTGGTTCTAAGTTACAAGGCAATAAATAGGATTCGATAGCATTGCATCCAGGTCTCATAACAGGACATAATTAATTGCCACCTAGTTCGTTATAACAAGTCCAAAGTGCCAATGCCTCACTGTGATTTTGATCACACTTCTCCTTTAGAACCCAGTTAAACACTAATGTTGTTCTACTAATTACCATGCACACTTGTCATCTTCCATAGATAAATTCCAGCTAGGTCGGAGGGTGGTAAACATAATGTTTCTTTACCGAGCAAAAGACAAGAAATAAGTTAACAACTAGTTAAACTTCAACAAGCTTGTAGAAAATGCATATAATCTCCAAAAGAGATATTTCTGTTTTGCAAATTCATCTTTTGAATGCAAAGGAGTAAATAATGTAAGTCTCACTCATATCACCATTTAAGCAAATTTCTGAAATTCAAATATGCCCCCTCTAACCCACATACTCAAACATGAATATTCAAAAATTCATGCTAGCTTTAATTGAAACCCACCTTATATCACAACTCTTAACTTCACCTTTATTTCAGCATGGTATTATCTTTATATACCTTCCAGTTATATAACATTTAAATGAAGAATATGCTAAATGAACCTAATGATAACACATACACTTCAATAATTCATATCTCAAGTGCTAGTAATCCAAATTGAACAATTCCAATTGCGTTAGCTTCATAATAGATTTCTTCTACATTTTAAGATGCATTTCATTTTATCCTCCTATTTCCTACTAGTTTTGATTTACGCCCCTATTGTCCCCTTTTCGGTTTTGGGTATCATTTCAATAGAATCAGGCAACAAGGGTGGCACTGGAGTTGATTCCCAAATAGCTCACGATCTTGAACAGCCAAGCAAGCTTGCTCGCTTGTTGATAATATTCCGGTTATTCTTTTACTATGTTTGGTTGGTTGAATGACGATTGTGATGTGTGAAACTATTAGCATGAGTAGGTTGTGTCTTTGCTTGTGGTCAATGGATGTGTCCCTTAAATCACTTGAATAAACATTTAAACCCCCTTAAGGTGAGATGTGAGAGCCGGGGTACTGTCACCTACTGATGGATAGGCAGGCGGTCAACCTAGCCGATACCGGTGTCGTAGGGTTGTACCTGTCACCCACGGCGACAAGTGTTAGCGAGTGGAGCTGGATGGTCATAGTGCGTCTACTATGAACCAACACCCATTGGAACACTTGTTCGTGTGAAGCTAGGGTGGTTTAACCCTCCCTCACTATACATTAGTCGAATTGGACGGTTTAACCCATTCGGCATCTCCCTAGGTTATGTGGCTTAGGGAGAATAATACGATTTGATTGTGATGGTTGTCTCGATGCTCTTAAATCTACAATGTGATGGTTTAACCCAACTCCAGAAATTTACTTGAATGATTTAAATGTGATAATATGTGGATGAGTATGATTGTTTTTCATACTTATTTAGATCTGAACCGGAATGGTTGATTGTATGATTTATCATGTGGATAACTTGGAAAATCGAAACATAACATGGTATGCTGAAATTGATAGCTTGTGTAGCTTATTTTCCATGTTATGTTGAATTAGTCATATTATCATGTCAACTACCATGCTAAGTTTAAGATTAACCTAGAATGAGCACATTAGCAGCTTGCGAGTACGAAAGTACGTACTCACTCGGGAATTCCATTCCTGCAGGTTGTTCCCGTAACGTAGCGTATTACGACTCCGGTTATTTCGATTTGGATGGTTAGTTGCAGGGATTGCCCAAACTTGGTCAAGGGGTTACTTTGGTGGCGCTTTTGGAGATGGCTAGGGCTGCCATATCGGCTTTCTCTTTTACTTTCCGCTGCTGTTTGTAATGTCGTGTTTAATGTAAACGACTTTCGGGTCACAATGTAAGTGTGTTAAGTACTCATCCCAGGTATGGGAAGTGTTATGCTATCTCATAATCATTTCTCAATAGAGTTTTGTTATGATATTAAGTTGTTAATGTGGCTGCTCATACACCGTGCGTATATAAATTGAAGTATATGGGCTAGTCGTGAAGAATTAGTGTCGTTCTCCTTGTTCGGTTAGCAGGATGGTGTTCGGTTGAGTGACCCGCCAGCTGAGATGCGTCAGGGTGTGGGTAATGGTACCGGGCCTTCGGGCGACTCACTAGTCTCCAGACTGGGTTGGAGTGAGGGTATCATTGCCGGGCTCCTCCGGAATCATCGTGATTGGTCAAACTCGAGAAAGACGTTAGGTCTTCACTGGACTTTAGAATTGCATGTGATTTATTGAATAATGCCTGCTTCTGGCCGGCTTGACCAACGGTGAAGGCATACAGCTCTGGTAATCGTATAGTGCGTTGGTCAGGTGTCGGATTACTCGATTTTTGGGTGCATACGGCGCAAGTACCGTGTCACCGGTCGAGTAGTTGCTCAGTCTTTGGTGGAACATTGTTCTTTAATTCACATGCGATTTCGGGGTCCTAACATTGAAACTTTTAAAAAAAATTGTTGATTTTTTATTTTCAAAATCAGAAAATATTATTTGGAGGTGATGTAGCAGACACGTAGGTGCCACATCATATAAAACCGCTTTGGATTGGTCTGAGGGGTATTCTCTCCCGTTTTGAAAGTTCAGGTTATATTTGTCTGGTTTTTGAGTTCAGGGTGTAATATGTGCTCCGACAATAGTTATGGAGTGCAAAGCACGCTTTTTCCTAAATAAAACATTGCTATCTGCACATAACACATGAACCGCACTCCACATAAGAGCGGAGATCCTGATACCGAAGACCATAGTGCTAAAAGTAAGATTGTACTAACAATCATGACTACTGAATGTGTTCTCCAATAATCTATTCTTTCAAGTTCCACCAAAGCAAATTACAGGAAGTGATTTCTTCATTAGGGTATGTACAAGAACGAAATACACTTGCGAAGCAATAACATCGCGTTACAATGCTGAATATGCAGTAAATAACATTGAGCTAAATTTCATCCTTGGAAATAAGAAAGTAACAAATGAAATAATGAATTTAAGGCACTTCCAATGTTAAGAGTTCAACACAATGGTCGGTTCTTCTGTCCAGTGTCAGAAAATTTCACTAAGCTGGCAAGGTCTACTAACCAAAACAGAATTGTCCACGTGCAACCTTGAATGCTACAATTTGTTTTTGTCAACACCTTGATGTGGAAGCTATCTTTGGGCAATTCGACGTGAATTTGCAGAATTTGCATTTCCACCACTCCTCTTCAGTCACAAATTTAGGTTCCCGTGCCCCCAGCCAAAAGTTGAGGGCTTCCTGGATTTGATCGTTGAACCACCGAGCATCATAAGAGAACTGGTATTCTTCTAGCAGGGAATGATCTGACTGCAGTTCATATCTGCATTAAGAAAAAAGTAAAACGAAAGTAGCATATAAGTTTTACATGTTTCATTTGCCAAAAGTCCAAACAACCCGGTGGCATGAATAGAAAATCCCTTTTTAGCTATTAGGTATTCAATAATCAGTACTACAGGTCATTAATGTTCAGGCTGCAACTCATTTACCTCAAGGTCAGCTGTTCTCGAGATCGTGGTAGCGTATGGCAAGTAACCTTATAATATTTCAATACATCATCGAATGTCTGCAAACAGAAACCTTGTCACAACTCAGAAAGACACTAGAGTTATGAGTTGAACACATTGGCATGAACATCCACAACGCCAGTCAGACAATGATTCTAACAATCATTTTTTGGGTTGTTCAGTGTACTAAGAAAATGGAATGAAATATTTTCCACAAACAACTGGTTACTCAAATCCCAGTAAAATACTTGAAAACTAACGAAGTCAAGTTTAAAGGTGAGAAATAGAACCTTTGCATTGAAACCCAATGAGCTAATGTACCGCTTGACATCGTCTGATAACAAGTAGTTGGGGTCCAGATCAAAATAGCTGAAGAAGCTCTCTGCTGGGAATTTCTCAGCAATTAAACTGTCCCATAGGTACTTGTAACACATCAGCTGAAGCCTGCCACAAATCGACAAGATATTATACAACTTTCGCAGCGGGTAGCGGGTTAGCTAGCTATCATAGTAATGAGTGACAAAAGAGTTGAGGTTGTCGACATCTGAATTTGTTTCTAAACAGTAATGCTCACCAATTTACCTCATCAATAATTTCACATGAGATAACGTACTCTAGCAGTAAATCATCATTTTCCTTTGTAAGGAGTGTTTTGATTTACCAGTGGGCATTCTTAAAGGTCCAATGGAGCACTAATCCAACGTCATGCAATTTCAGATCAAAGCAGAAGTTCATTTGGAGGGTTGGAGGGAATCAGCAGTCCAGGGGAGAAAGTATGAATCTAGGCTTAACTTAGTAGTTATTATTACTTGCCAATACCTCGTTTTTATTGATTAGTAAAGCCATGATAAGGGGCAAACCTTCCATTTCTTTTCTGTGCTTCTGAGGGAATTGTTGGCTTGGAACGTGTCTTTGTATCAACCAGAATGGGATGAAATGAAACGTCATTCATGGGCATTCGGATTTCATCAATAACTCCTACCATCCATGAACCTTCAACTACCCCAATCCTGCAGGAACATAATTTTCAACAAAATCGACTAAAAATATTGTTCCCAAAGCTAAAAAGCTTCATTATATCCACTCTGGATCAACATTACAACAGAGCATTTCCGTCAGTACAGAAAATGTTAGTTTACAGTTGCAAGTGTAAAGCATATTAGTGCTTACACTGGAAGTTCCCGTGTGATGCCATCGAACAATAATTGGTTTGTTCCCACGATAAAGTTCATGAATTTTACTGCCCATGATTCTTCTGCGGATCTAATGGCAATATCCACTCTCTCAATAACCTGTTCCATAATAAAATAAATAAAAGCTTATTATTTGTATCATCTTGATGTAACGATGAGAGTCAATAAAAGCTTCCTTTATTGAAAAAAGTAATAAAATAAATCAGTCTCATATTTTCTCTGTTTTTTCAGCATTATAATCGGTTTCATTCTCCAAAGCCCTGACAGGCAATTACTAGTATCAACTCAATATCATACAGAGAGGTCATGATTCTCTGATAGATAAATACTACAAGTCGACAGGAACCCAAAGTCCATCGCAACATCATCAGTCTTATTCTTTAACTTGGAGCGATTTGTTAAGAGAAACCCTGCACTCTGATGTCATACTGGGAACAAACAGAGTACTGCATTGCTGCCTCGGCAAAATGGCATTATCATTCAGTAATGGGAAGCATTTCAGGACAGGAACCATCTAATGAACCAGCATTGCTCTTTAAAGAACCAAAACAGTAGAGAGCTCACCTCTTCCTCGAGCTGGGCATGGCGGTCAGACCCGGCCATCATCGCCTCGGTCCTCTCCGGCTTGCCGTGTTCCAGCACGAACTCCATCTGCTTATCGCACCATTCCTGTCACGAGGAGCAAGCCCAGCAGAACGAGGGGAATCAATCAATCGGTATACGACAGATAAGCAAGCACAAACGGCGACACGGCACATTTTCTCCAGGAGGCAAAGAACCGCGAACGGCGCGAGCACCTGGCCCGGCTTACCGTGGCGGTGATGTCGGTGACGGCGAGGGCGCGGCGCTTGCGGAACCGGGAGAGCAGCGACCTCCGCTGCGGCGGCGGGGAGTCCTCGATGTCGCCGGCGGTCGAGTAGGCCGCGCAGGAGAGAGAGGCGGCGCCGCGGGCGGCGGCGGCGGCTGCGGTGGAGAGGAGGGGGCGCGCGGTGGCGGCGGCAGCGAGGGCGGCCTCGATGATCGCCATCTCCTCCTCGCTGACGAACTCCACGGGGAGCTGTCCGATCCCAGGGCGCATTGCAATCGAAGGAGGAAGGGGATGCCAGATGCGGGCCCCACGCGGCAGGCGAGGAGGTTGGTTTCTTCGCCGCGCGCACCACGGCTGAGTTTACTCGCAGGCCATTCCGACGGTCCGACCAGTCCGTCGTCGGACCAATGACCTCCTCTTCCGGCAATATCATTTCTTCGTTATCTTTGCATTTGGCTGCCAAACCCCCCTGAATAAACCACATGAAATCTCTTCGTCCGACACAGCATACACTTCTTCGATTTCACAATATTTTACACTTTTGACCATCATGCACAAGTTCAGTCAAGAGACACGCGTAGGCTACACTAACACAAAATAAAAATAGGCTACACTAACGCAAAATAAAAATTTCTACCGCGTAATTTAGGAGTTGCTGCAGTAATAAATCACGAGGTTACCTCTAGACGCATAGACTCGTAGCAAAAGTAGAGTTGATGCAACATCGGTGCAGCTGTAGTCGTACTACCTTCTCCTCCTCGCGGTTCCCTCGAACAGTTCGTCTCCTCCTCACGGTTCCCTCGGACAGTTCATCCAAGCATCGCAGCTGTAACGCCTCCAAGGTATCCACACGTTCAGGAAGGAACGTCACTTGTCCGGACTGCTAGATCTGAGTGAGCGACTTTAGGCATGGGAGGAGTGACGGCCAGGTTTTGAGAATTTTGAATTGGCTTAACCCTAACACGTTCGTCCCCTCTCTTTATATAGACGTCCCATAATGGGCTTCTTCGTTAGAGGCCCATCAAGACTCAATGCCTCTAATCTGAATTAGGCTCCAACCTCTTAAGTGTGCTACCCTATAAGTTAACGCACGTTTAGACATGGCTCGAGTATTCCTGCTCGGTCACTAATTGGTAGCAGCCCTTAGCAGGACGTGTCAACTCTCAAACGTACGTAAAGATCGTATCGGACGAATCTTCACAATGTTATATATGCAACTCTCTTTGCCTCACGATATTTGTCAAGCTCAAGCTTGAACTTGACCGCTCTTTCTCGATCACATGTCTCGGAATCCTCAACTAGGTTAACTCTTTAACTATAAGTAGCACGGCCATGCATTTCTGGATGCGATCACTCGAGGGGCCCTAAGATATCTCTCTCATTACAGAGAGGGACAAATCACATCTCGATTGACCATGTTTCGCATCATGCTTCATAACAAAAAAGAAAGCAACATTTATGACTACCCAGTTACAGAGCAGCGTTTGCCAACCCCTAAGTAAGTCATTACACATATCAAGCACATACGACAATCTCAGGTCAAAGGACATAGCACACACATTATGTCTCAAGTTGGGTCTGTCCAACGCCATGTTCCCTAACATGTGCAGAACCAATTTAGAATAATCATTCAAGCGAGTTTCACAAACAAGTCACATACTTGCTAATCAATACAAATAATATTATTCAAGAAACATTTATTAAATCATGGATATAATGAAATATGATCATCCTTATGATTGCTACTAGGGCACATTTCTAATAGGTTTAAGATCAAAATGTTTCTTTCATCATCGTGGTTGGTGGTTTAAGATCAAAATGTCTTTCATGGTCGTGGTTGATGTTGAACTACAAAAATAATAAGGTGCGGTATATATGGTCAAAATGGGAAAGATCAGTCATGGTTTAAGAGCATTATGATCAAAATGCTTCTCATAATCGAGGTTGGTGTTGAACTACAAAAATAATGAGGTGTTGTATATATGGGCAAAATGGGAAAGAGTGAAAAAATTGCATTGGATTGCCTGAAATGTCGAGTATTTTGTAAAGACTACTTTGGTGAAAAATGATGAGTATATAACATCATAGCTTCATATCATTGCATCCAAGTGGAAACCTTGCGAGATTTACTGTTTATCCGTGTCCATGTTCTACGCTAACTCTTTTTTCACAACGAACTCACTTAGTGATTAAAAGACACTACATTGATTAAAAAACAAAAACACTTCAACGGATCGAATAAACTGAACAAAACATGAGCAACATAAACATATGATAAAACCAATAAGATCTTCTGAAATCATTATCTCTAGCTCCGTCCTTCACATCACGTCGTTCCTCCAAGCCTCGGGTGAAAAAAGGTAGAAGATCAAACCTGCACAAACTGGACTAACATCAAACGTTCTGAAGAATCGAATGAACTGTCCATCTCAATAGATGGTAACCTAAGACCGGCGAATGCAATGTGGCCAAGGACGCATCCCTTGCAAGGCATGATGCTTGCTTCATCGCCATATCACTGAGGAAGAAGACTAAGAGCACTAAAGGAGCACTAAAGGACAAAACAGAAGAGTCACTGATCAAAACAAACTCGACAACACCATCATCACCGCCGCCAAGTTAGGCCAAAGCATCGAACGATAATTCGCCGGATCCGAAACTGTCAATCCACGAGACCAAAACATCATTGGCTCCCCAGCATCGGTTGAGATGACCACACCAGAACAGGGGATAGAGTTGAGAGACTTTTATTCCGTACGCCACTATCTCACCCATCAGAACACCGCCGCGAAGCACACACAAAAATCTAACATAAACGGAACCTAATCTGTGTTGATCTTGAAATGCTCCCACCTACTAGCACAGGAAAGGCTGCCGGAGGCAAGGGAAGCCGGCGGAAACAGCGACGAAAAAAAAGGAGAATGGTGGTCTCCTCTCGTTCTGGCTTTGTCTAAGCTAATTCTAGATGTGTGGTACTCGGGGAACACTTCCTTCAGTGCGTGCACATGATGATTGTGCGTGTGATGGTGTGATGTGTGTATGACATGTGTATTTTTCTTGTAATTAATTGAAGAAAAAACTCATAACTTTATTTTCCAGCACGGTACTTCTTGCTCGGTTGAATATTGTACGTGAAGAGTTGGCCTTGGCTGCTTGGGCATGGCCAGTTCGGTGCTCGTTGTCCATACTGACAATTCTAAGGTCATTCCCGGGTTGAGTACTTCGGTACTCCCAACTTTGGTAAAAACACTCCAAATGTCTTGCAAAGTTCTAAAGGAAATTAATGCATTTACAAAATATCCATTTACTGTGATACATTTCAAATCCAATTTGACACTACACATCAAAAATAAAGAAAGAAAAATCTTGCTATGAACTTCTCATTCAAATGAGTAAGCTTCACAAAACTATAGATTTAGGGCCTCTTTGGATTGAAGAATTTTTAAAGAAATTTTGTAGGATTTAAATACATAGGAATTTTTCTATGGAGACTTCTTGGATCGCAGGAATGAGGTCACAAGAATCCTATAAAATTTCTATGGAATGGCTCAATCCATAGGAATTTTAAAAGAATTCTAACATGAGTTTGGATCTCATGGAAAATTTTCTTTTGTTTTGCATGAACCTTCTCTCTTTTCAAATTCCAACAAAATTTCCGTAGAGCATCCAAAGAGCTAGTTTTGTATATTTCTGTGTCTTCGTTTCCCGTAAGATTCTACAAGTCATGGCATTTTATTCATACGTTTAAAAAATCATATATTTCAAAGAGGCCCTTAAGGTATAAACTATACAAAGATTATGGATATAAGAACTAGTTTCATGGAATTACAGATTTGAAATCATGTGAGCATGACATGTGGTCCAAGGTTTTATGAAAATTCGCACCTACATTTTTAGTCCTGTGTAATTGGTCTTTAATCTCTACTGTTGTCATGCAATTGATCCCTAAATATATTGTTCCAAAAATTGTTCTTTAAATATGTAGATTTGTGATAGCTTGTATATTAGACATGTCGCTTTGTGAAACTTACTTTCAAGTTGGGACAATAGAATACTTGTTTTTGTTTCTGGATGTCTACATCGTATTTGGATTTGAGATTTTACATCATGGTAAATACATGTTACGTCTATTCTTCCTATTTTTCCTCCACGTTCGGGCTCCCTGGTGGCTTCCGTGGATATCACCGTTTGTCGAGTCCTTAGGGATCTTCTCGAATCCCCTGGAGATTTCACTATTGACTACATAGTTTTCGCCTGCATATATGGTTCAATTTCATGATCTGGACACTCCAAGTCCCATGCAATTCCTCGATGGATCGCTATGATGCTTGCCTTCGGAGGCTGCTAAGCGGGCCACAGCTAGCCCACGCCACCCTCCGGCACCTACTCGTTGCTGTCCATCGCAGGGTCTATGCTTACCTTATTCTTTGCGTCAGCCCTCAGTACCCCTGCCTCGGTCGATAAGCGGCAGGAGGCTATCTGTACCTCCTTTTTACCTCCGCCTCTATTGATGAGCCGCAGGAGGCTGTCTGCAGTCTGCACCTCCTTTTTACCTCTGCCTCTATTGATGAGCCGCAGGAGGCTGTCTGCACCTCCTTTTGCTTCCTCGATAACCATCGCGAAGCCATCGATGAAGAGATGCTCTCCTCCACATCGCTCGACATGGAGCGTTGCAACCGCCAGATATTTGAACGCGTGGCATGATTCTTTTGTCTCGCTTGTTGCGTCTTCATCTGGATAGATTTTGATGTTGCTTTGTTGTAATACAAGTTTCGTTTCGGTGCTAACGAACAGTGTATGCAATACTAACTAAAGACTCGTATGATTGCACAACATAGTCTAACCTATCACATATATAACAAATCTTTTTTTAAGTTTTAATCTATTAAGTGATGTACCTCTAAGTATTAAATCTCTTAACTTTTTAGCTATAAATCGATTTATATGTTTGTAGTTCACAACTTGTTTTGTTAACTTTAAATGACCATACATACATAAAGACATGTTCAAATTTATATGCTTAATTAATTTTGAATTAATCTTAGGTTAAAAAAAGATATATATTAATTCCATGAATTATTAATTTAGTTTTTCTTAGTGGAACCATTTTTAATGGATTCTTTATATTCTATTTGGCCTATGTAAATTTTTAAAATAATTTTTGGATTTCATTTGGATGCCTTCGTGGATAATTCAAACATTTTAAAACTAATTTTGAGTTAAAAGAAGAAGATATGCTAATTCCATAAATTATTACTTTGGTTTTTCTCGATGGAACTATTTTTAATGAATTTCTTATATTTTATTGGGCCCATATAAATTTTCTCATAATTTTTAGATTTTATTTTAATGCCTTTTGAGTTTCTTTTCAAATTTTATTTTTTGAATAAACCACATTATAAACAGTGAATGAACAGTGTCAAGTATAAAGAACAGTAAATATACCCATTAGTGGATAGTATCGGTGTGGGTACTATTCACTATGGATCGGGTATAGAAACAGTAATTATATATGTTATTATTCGCTGTGGGTCTGGTGAATAGTTTTTTTTACCCATTTCTATTTACTAATACATCTCATTGGTCCATACGGGATCCAATGGCTAAAAATAGATCACGTTATTAAAAATGATGTAAACGCACGGTAAAACAGTATTTCTAGCTACTTTCAAGCATATAGATGACCCCGGGTGACACGGACACCGAGAGTAACATGCTCTACTTGATTGTGAAAGGGACAGTGATTTCTTTGTTTTCCAACTCCGCAAAACATGTTTCCCGACACCAGTCTCTAGCTCACTTCGCAATGAATTTGATTTCATTTCGACGTGTACCGTACATGTGGCGTGTCAGAAAGCAACGACATGTTTGTAACTATATTACGGGCCTGTTTGTTTGGCTGGCTTTTGGCTTTTTGGACTTTAGCTTCGAAGCCAGAAAAGCACCTATTTACCTGCTTTTGGCTTTTGGTTTCGAAAAGCCTGAAACAACGAAGTCAGAAAAGCACCTATTTACCTGCTTTTGGCTTTTGGCTTCGAAAAGCCTGAAACAACTTTCAGGCTTTTCAAAGCCAAAAGCCAAAAACAGGTAAATAGGTGTTTTTCTGGCTTCGAAGCCAAAGTCCAGAAGCCAAAAAAAGCCTAAACAAACAGGCCCTACACCCATTATGATGATAGAAACACTAAACATGTCAGTAGTGTGAGACAAAGACACTGACAACTGTAGGTCTGCAATATCCATTTGTCAGTTTCCAAGTGCACGTACCATGCAACAGGTGGGTTTAGCTGCAGTGTATATTGCACGATTACCTAAATTTTTTGTGCAGGTTCAAGGCTGTCGCACTGCTGCCGCAGCAGCAGAAACAGGCAAAAACTTTGCTGTAGCAGAAAAATGGCAGGAGGCCGAAACTTAAATCTGCGATTTCTCCCAAACGACTGGGCCAAATTGGCTAAAATTTTTATGGTAGGCTCATGAGAATATCCTTGATTTTACAGAATGTTTCCAGAATGTTTGGAGCAATTTGAAATTTTGAGTCCAAAAGGGATAAGAATTCAGACAGAATTTGAATCCGAAGTATATTTGGATTCCTTGTCTGAAATTAAGGAGAAGTGGACATCCAGGAGGCTTTTTAAGGACGTGGGGGAGCCCTTGTGGTTGGCCAAAGCTTGCCCAAGGGTGTTGGATGGGATATGAATCAAAGTAGGCAGAGTTGAGGAACCTTACTTGAAATGCAAACAAACACGTCCTTTCCCTTTTTTTTTGAATTTCCTCTAAACCAAACTGGTCATGGCTGAGCAAAGATGTGAAGAGACGAAGATGTTCTTCCTCTCAGCTAGGGTTTGTAGCTTTCCTAGCTGTGGCAGCGAACTTAGGTGCAGTAGCATGTTTTGCGGCGTGGTAGCAGATTGATGTTGCTATGGAGGATGGATGCAGCGGCAAGATGATGGTGGCAGCGGAACAATGATGGTGGCAGTGGCAACACGATGGTGGCAATGGCAAGATAAACTAGACACGATTTACAACTATGACCAACAACTTGACAAGACGATGAAACCACGAATTCAACAATGCCAAAATGACTGAAAAGAAAGATGCAGTGGCTCAGAGTGGTTTGGACAGTAGTGAAACCAATCTACTATTTTTTGTAGGCTTTTTCTAGACAATAGGTAAAAATATATTTAATCTACGAAAAAGAATAAACTCTCACCGATCAACTCGAGGTCTGATACCACTTGATGAGACGGTGGCCTGATCTTTCGGTGAGACGAAAGTAATTAATGGTTTGTTGGAGTTTGAACTTGACGATCCGACTATACCGTACACGATGATACGCCTTAGCAATCGCTAAACAACCTTCGATGGTTATTGACCTTGCCGTAGGCACGGTCAACCTAAACAACGAAGTTCGAGTTCCTGCAAGCAACAGAAGAACTAGCAAGAACTATGATAAATTGCAATATGAAATTACGAGTATTAAATTGGCACAAGAGATAGAAGAAAGTGTATTGGGATTCCACTGGCGATCTAAATAAGGCGGTAGTCCTACACAACTTGTAGATATGATAATGTAGCAGTAGGCACTACTACAGAAACGACTTTTCTGGACCCCTTATCTCAAACGGTTTTAGTGAAACCAATTGTATTGAAAACTATCTCAGCCGGTTATAAATAGCTCAGTCGATTTAAAAAATAAAACGACTGAAATAATCATCTATCTTAGTCGGTTTATAAAACAAACAGACTAAAAAATATCTCAATAGGTCAAAAAGAAAAACCGACTAAGATATTGTAAACATTTCAGTTGGTTTTTTACGCAAAACCGACTAAGATTACATGTGATGAGGATTTTCACACAAACCCTATCTATCCGGCCCCTTCTCCAACTAATCCTGCCGCCGCCCCCAATCCAGCCTTCTCCCCAATCCACCCTAGCTTCTCCCGTGCACCCCTCTCTCCCTCCCTTCCACCGCCGCCTGGCCCTATCCCTCCCTTCCGCCGCTGCCTGGCCCTCTCCCTCCCCTTCGCCGCTGCTCGGCCCTCTCCCTCCCCTCCACCGCCGTAGCTCCTCCGCACCTTCGTCAATCTATAGCGCGCGAGGGTCGCTGCCGTCTCCACCATGGCGAGCTCACACACCACCAGCCCTACTCCCTAGCGCTGCTCCCTGAACGGCCTCCCCGGTGCTCCCCGGTGCCGGATCTGGGCAGCCCGCCACCAGGGAAGGCCCCTCCGCCCGGGTCCCGGCCGCCCAAGTCTTCTCTCCACAGTAGCAGCCTCCCTTCTCTCATCCTCCACCGACAAGAGCTCTGACTTCAGCATCGACGAGGGCGACACCACCAATGATGAGTTCGACCACGAAGGTGAGTACTCATCCCCTCAGCTCTGATTCGATTGTTTGCTCTAGCTTGCTCTTCCTTGGAGCAAAATGGGGGGATTTTGGTGCAGGGATTTTTGAGTGCCAGGCAATGAGGGAAATGCAGGCCACCCTGCTGCAAATTTTTCATGCAGGCCATCTTCCTTTTCACAAGACAATAAGAAGAATCTTGAAGAACTAGCTATGTTTCTAACTAGAATTGGTCATGCTTTCCCAAAAAAAGAAAGAATTTGTCATGTTGAGTTGATTTATGTGAGTTCATGCTCTTGCCACTATGAGTGCCAACAATTTTGGTATGGTATTGTATGGTATAGGTGCCGTGCAGGTCATCTCTCTGACAGGGACTTCCATCTTTTGCTAATATTATTCACAAATTGTGAAGTCTCTTCCATTTGCTTTGTTAAGATAAGCTACTTTTATTTGGTGCATGTGAAGAAGAACAGCTACTGATTCACAATGGCAAGGTTTTGAAAGATGAAAGTACACTGGAAGAGATTAAAGTTAGTGAAGATGGGTTTCTAGTTGTCATGCTTAGTAAGGTATGGTGCTTACATGCTCTATACAAGTGTAATGCTTTCAATTACATAATATGTTCTTCTTTGATTCCTTGCAGTTCTAGTGGAGCTTCATCTACGCAGAAATGTTTGGAGGCTATGGCGGTGGCTACCCCACGGGTGAAAGCGGCGGGTCAACATAATGCAAAAGTGAATTGGTCTATACTGAACGGTGGATGTATTTTTTTAATTCACTAATTAGCATTCCAGCCAGTTCACAAATTTCAACCGACTGAGGAAAGTGAGTATGCGTGACGGTTCACAAATTTCAACCAACTGAGGAAAGTGAGCATTCCAGCCGGTTCACAAATTTCAATCGACTGAGAGATTATTTTTCCAGCCGGTTTAAAAACCGGCTGAGATAAAGTATATTATTAGCACCCTTTGTCTACAGTCGGATCCCAAAACTGGCTGAGATTGCCATTTTTAACCGGTTGTAAAGGCCATTTGTGTGGTAGTGAGCTAAACAACTCAATGAAACCAAAAAACTAAAGAGAGAATCCTAGGAGGTGTACAAAGACAATAGGTGATCAATTACAGAGGTAGTCTCAGATTGTTTTGGCAGTTGCGGTCTGCTCGTAAAGAATTTGGAGATGGGGCTGGACAGGTTGGAAAGAACACAAGATAAGATTTTCAAAGAGTCTAAGATCACCCAAATCGGAGTCTGTATACTCGAGATAAAGACGTTTGAAATCAGGGCTGTCTCAGCAATCCGAATCAAAATCCAGATCTTGTGGGACTCTATCTCTAGCTCTTCTTTGACAAAAAACGACGTGGGAAGACTTTTTGTACATCACCAATTCATGTGGGACATGGTCATAGCCACATGAACTTCATTTTCTTCTCCTCTTGAGAGTTTGAACTTGAATCCTCGCATGTTCTTGAAGATCTTGATGCACCTCCTTTTGTTCTTGATGGCTTGAGCAGCGGATGTTGTTAAAGTAGTAGAAGTAGAGGTGGTAGTGGGTGTATCCATGGAGGTTATGTCCTCATCAGTCTATCGATGCCCAAGGGGCAGATGAAGGCTAGTAAGTTTCAATGTATAAAGGACAAATGCCTCAAGTGCCTTTTCGATTGGTCTGGCAAATATTTGACTTGTGGTCACAAGGAAATCCATTTTAAATTTGTCTTACAAGCTTTACCTGCTTATGCAATGGGTGCGTTTAAGTTTCCAGCAGGTCTGTGTGATGAGTTGATGAAACTCCTTAGAAATTTTTGGTGGGGTGATGAAAAGGAGTACAGGAAGGTCCATTGGCTTTCTTGGGGTAAAATTGCACGTCCTAAGGGACAAGGTGGTATTGGTTGTCGAGATCTCCAGCTTTTTAACCAAGCCTTATTAGCATGGCAAGCTTGGCACCTCCTAGAATTTCCTGATAGTTTATGTGCTCAGTTATTAAAGGCCAAATATTTTCCATATGGTTGTTTGCTTCATATTGCTTTTCTCAGAAATTCTTCTGTTACTTGGTAGGGGATTGAGCATGGGTTGTAACTTCTAAAACAAGGCATCATCTGGTGAGTTTATTCGGGCAGTTTACACTTATGGAGGGATAATTGGATACGACAAAAGTCCAACTTGAAAATCACAAGTAAACGGGTTTCAGATCTTATAACCAAGGGAGCAAGGAGTTGGGATGAGAACCCTGTGAGACATATTTTATACCCTCATGATGCGGAACTGTGCTTAATATAAGGATTCGTTCAAATGGGGACGCCTTTTTTGCTTGGAATTTTAAATAACATGAATGCTTTCTTGTTTGTAGTTGTAATACCCAACTTATATTACGATTAGGGTTTTGCTTTTCCTCATGCATACATGCCATCATCCCCACCCACACCTTATTTAAACTTAAAGGTGATCTGATCACATTTTATAGAATACGTACATATCTCATCCTCGGTGGATAAATCTACAAACACCAATCAACTTATTTGAATTCGCAAATACCAATACCAGCAAAAGTAGGTGGAGGAAGAATTAGGGTTCCTAGTAGGGTCACCCCTCTAAGGTTCCCCTTCCAAAGTTTCACCGAAAACCCTAAAGACTTGCTATCCCAATTGAAGCATTAGAAATTCAACCAGAAGAGAGAGGCTGAATTGTGATTATTTGAGTAGACAATATTTAGATGTATGAAAAGTTACAAAAATTCATATTTAGCAATGAATATGGGATTTCTAACCCCATGTAAAATTTTGGAATTTTTGGAAAGGTTTAGGGCCTAGTTACAGCTCAAACTACTTTTTAGGTCAAAGTTGAATTTAAATTCAAATTCGGGTTAAATCAACTCCAAATAACCCCAAAATTTTACAGTAGCTTCTAAACCCTATTTTGAGGGTTGTGTAAAAATTTCAGCTCATTTGGAGGTCATTTAGGTGCTCAATTGAATTGTCAAGTTTAGCTGCAGGTTTAAAAGAAAAGGGAAAAAGAAAAATTTAAAAGCAAACCAGGCCGAGGCCTGTTGGGCCGCGCTCGGCCGGCCCGTTATCCCGCCTCCCTCCCCTGTCGCGCAGGCCCGCCTCGTCAGCCTCCTCCCCTCTCACCCGACGCCCGGGGCCCCACCCGTCAGCATCTCCGCGCCACGCCTCTGCCGCCGGTACGCCGCGGTGGGCGGTGCCCCGTCCCGACCGGCCTCCCTTCTGATAGCGCCGCCCTTTAAAAGCTCCATCCCGACAGCCCGATCTTCCCCCTCCGCAAACCCTAGCTCACCCTCTTCCTTCCCGGTGCCGAGCCCTTCCAATCGCAGCCTTCTTCTCCGACGCCGGTGGCTCCTCCGGCGAGAAATCGCGCAGCCTTCGGTGAGCCCCGACCTTCACTGCCTTGCTCTCGAGCTACCCCGCTTCCCTCTTAACTTCCCCATCCTATCCCCTCTACAGATCTACGCCTGGAGTTACCTCGCCGGCACCGACCGAAGCTCCTCTCCACCGGCGACCGTCGCTAGCCCCCTCCCGGACTCCTCCGACGCTCTGCATCAGCTTCTCGTCTTCGGTGTGAGATCCCCGTGCTTCAGCTGTTTTTTCCCCGGTGGTCCCGAGCCCCGCAGCACCCTAGGGCGGTTCTCCGGCGAGCCTCCGGCGAGCCTCCGGCGAGAGCGCCGCCTCCCGAGCGGTTCCCTGGTCGGGTCAGAGAGAGAGAGAGGGAAGAGAAAAAGAGAGAGAGGCGAGGGAGTAAGGGGCCGACGTGGCAAACTCAGGTTGGTTGCCCGAGCCCCATCAGCGGCCAGCTGGACCCCGTGGACCGGGTCAGCCCTGACAGCGGGCGCCCTCGTCGGCCAGATGGGTTGGATTGGGGGTAGCGTCCCTCGGGTGTATTTAGCATTTTCTGGTTCGGCCGAAAATAGAAATTAGGGTTTAGGGTATATTTCCATTTCGGGTAGTTTTTGAGATTGCAATATCTTTTGAACCATAGCTCCAAATTGGACAAATTTTATATCGTTGGAAACCTTAGAAAATTCTCTACAATCTGGTCTGGATGAAAACCCAAAATTTGGAATTATAAATCCTGATTCATTTAGTTGAAACCATTTCCTTCCGTTTCGCACCGTATTTTCAGTAACTCATATCTTGATGCTCGTAACTCCAAAAATTGTGATTCACATTGCGTTAGATTCATATTGCTGAACACTCTCACAATATAACCATTTCAGGTCATGACAATATTATGAATAGTAACCCTCGAATCAAAAAGGAGCCCCAAACTTAAAATTGCATGCATGCACTGTTAGGGTTACGATTTCACTTCCACAATTACCCTTAGGAAATACTCGTTATCGTAGCTCCTAAAAATCAGTAGGTCACCTTAGGAATTCATACCAAGCATTATTTGCCATGCATACATGCTGGGTCTCATTATTTCTTTTCTCGTTTGTTTCCGGTATCGCTTGTTGCTCGAATAGAGCCCGAAGAAGGAGACCACTCGGCTTTCACTTCCAACCAAGATCAGGAACCCTGTGACCAAGGCAAGCAGAGCTTGTTGCACTTTCGTTGTCATTTTATATGCTTACTTATTTGTGCTGGTGGTAGGATTGATTGCTTGAATATTATGGTTGGAATACTTGAAACTAGCATGTTAGGGGATGTTGCGTGATATGTCCAGCTACGGCTGAGAATTAACTCTTGTGGAACTACCAAGTTGAACCTATTAAAGTGAGTTGTGAGAGCCGAGGGTGTGCTCGATGGATACGATTGGTAGGTTATCAGATGAATGGATACGGCCCCGGTGTTTGAAGTGTTTTGCCGTCCTACCAACCTGAGGTAACTCCATCGTAGCACTCCCTTATCACCGCATGGACGCTACCGGCATCGAGGCTGGGGTGTAGTGAGGTAAGAATCAGGACCTTGGAGCCTTGCAACCTCCAAGGGATAAGGCACTCACTACACTCAGGGTGATTGTATTGTCGGTAACGATCCGAGAGAATGGTTAAAAATGTGGATATGATCGATTGATGCTTAAGATGAGTTGTGGACTGCTCTGATTGGTTTGGAAATCACATGTGAATGTTATTATGTTCAGGTACTAGCTTGTGTGAAATTTGGACTATGAGTTTTATTCTATGTTTTCCTTGGCACCGTTAATGCCATGCTCGTATTGTCGTACCTTGGTGACTTGAGCCGCATCATGTTAAATTTTGTTGTAGTAAGCATGTGTAGGGCATTTAATCAAGCACCAATAAGACTTGCGAGTACGTTCGTACTCACCTAGGATATTCCTAGATCATTGCAGGTGAGCCAGTGGTCAAGGATTACTTCGAGGATGCCTAATTTCTTGGCTTTCTTGGTTGGTTATCGACTCGTGGGATTTGTTGGCTTTTGGTCAGTGGTCGATGCGCCGCTGTGGGACTCACTTAACCTTCTTCCGCTGTTGTTTAAATACTTCATTTTTGAATATGTTTTCGGTTATCACCGAATGATGTAAACTGAATAGTTCACAACGTGGACAGCTAGTAGTATTATAGTATCGTAGTGGTTCGTGTGATGATATGCTTGCTGTCCAACATATGCCCCCACCTCCCGTCTGTCATGCGTGTATGTTGAAATAGGGAGTGTGGTCGGATGCATATGGAGGAACTTGTTATTTTATTTCGAATCAAGTGAATTGCAAAGTGAATGTACGGTCCATTGCCAAAGTGAGTCATACGCATTGTGGCGTATGTTTTTGGAATCATGATCCCTCAATCAGGCCGTGGTGAGTCATACGCATCGTGTCGTATGCATGTCGCACGGGGCGGGGGTGGGCCATAGTCCGTCGCAGGTAACGGCTATGGTCACCGTCTTCACTTGTTGTGAATTCCTTTATTCGGATTAAAATACCGGGTCCCTCACAGTAGTGCCTACAAGTTAGCCATAGGGACCCATAATCTATAACATGGAGCTTTAAGTGGAATCACCTGCAAATCAAAACATCTACTCCGACCTCAACCCTTGGGCACAAATTCCAAGAGGAGTGGAGTGATATGGCTTCGAATAGCCCGAGACTTCAACCCTGAACTCTTTCTAGCAAATAAATGCATAGATTAAGTAGGTTGATATGGTTTTCTCACCCTTTTCTCACTGAGTCGGACCTTCAATCCCAGACTCGTCCCGGCAAATCAATGCTCGGCTGGAGTAGGATAATATAGTTCCCAAGCTCTCAGTGAATGGGTCACTTCACAGGGGTGATCACACCTAACAATCCTATACCATAGACTCTGAAACCCTACCTGCATCACGTGCTTAATAATCATACTCGCATGGCACGTGAGACAGGTGAGAACAAACCAGTATCACAACATAGCTCTATGACATCCAAGGTAAACTTCAATAAAGCTCTTACAATGAGCAAGTTTAACAACTGGATGCACACATGGTTGGATGACCAAGTACGAACATAGCGGAAACATCTTAGCAACTTAGATATTTGCAAAGTTAACAAATGCCATAAGATGGCTAGAAAATAAGATCAGAGTGATATCATCACCTTCCCAGATCGCTACCTGGGATCCCCTAAGCCGAGGCGTTGTCAAAGACGATCCTTCTCGCAGAGAGTTAACTGAGTGGACAATCCGATCATAAAAGTAGCAAAATGAGTAGAAAAATTATACTCCGCAAGACTTACGGTAAATTAGTAATAGATGCACAAAGTATCAAAGGAGGTTATTTGTAGACGAATTTGCATAAAGCCAGTTTATACTTTTCATTACTCTAAATAGATGTAAATCGACTACTGGAGCAGTTCATAAAAGGATAAGCGAGCGTACTTCCAAAACTAGTACAGAGCTTCCATCCATCCTCAGCTTAACACCACCCGACTTTTCCTCAACCACCTGGGAGGAAGTAGACACTCCAAGAGTAACAGATGATGCAGCAGCAATCTCTTGGAGGAACCTTTGCTCGTGCTCAAAGCTCACAAACTCACTCGGACTAACCTTTAGGCTTTTGACTCTTGTTGAGTGGTTGGAGGCTTTGCAACGGTCGTGTATGATTCACTGGTTTGAGCAAGGTTGAGGATGAAATCCTCCCCTGGTCCCCTATATATAGGGTCCTCAGGCACTTGACCGTTACCCTGTTGCCACGTAGGATTAAGTGAACCACCGGTGTCAGCCACCGGTGACACAGCTACACACTACGCCCAACTGCACCCGGCTCAGGCAGACTGACACCTGTGTCACCGGCGGCATACACAGGTGAACCCTTAGCTGATAGCCACACTACTCAGCCCGGTCCTGGCACATGACATGCCCTCAGCATACGTCAAACTCTAATACCTATAAGGAGAGAACCTCTGACAGACTTCTGACACATCAGACCGCCTATCGCAGTGCAGGTACCTTAGCATTTTCAATCTCTCCCCTGGTACAGAGATGTACCGGAGTCATAGAGCGGAAGACCACTTGTGACATAGCTGTGTCACACAGGTGCCTAAAGCTCTAGGGTTTTCACTGTTAACACTACAGAGCACTAACACAAAACAGCTTCATACTTTGTGCAAAGCTATTAACACAGGACAATTGACCTCAAAGCATCAATGCCCTTGACCAACACTCTGAGCAATGAGCAAGGTTCTCTTAGACAACTGCTACTGTTTCATCCCTCTTGATAGTACGGGTGATTCCTATGGACTCAAAGAAACTAGCAAATCTAGGCTTTACCTTCCACCAACTGAAGTCACGGCCCTTGACACATCAAGCCACCATCACCTTGCTTGCAGCTCCCTGCACAGCACCGGCTTCTTCTCAGCTGTGACACAGCTGCCTAGCACAGCCATCTCTTTGTCCTTGAAACCACCTTGTACACTTTTTGGTGATCATCTTTCACTAGATAACCCTTCTTCATGGAACCTGTAAACTCTGCTTACACTCAATGTAAACATTAGATTCCAGTTTAAGTTGCCATTAACCATCAAAACCATATTAGGGCCTAGATGATCTTTCAATCTCCTCCTTTTTGGTGGTTAGTGGCAACCCAAACTTTACACATTCAAGTATATAGGATTGAAAGATAGATACATGTGTATGTTGATAGAATATACTCCCCCTGAATCTGTGCATAAGAGATTTGTTTTTAATAAGAGATGCACAGTTTACAAGTTTTAAGCATGGGAAGTATTTTCTGATGACTTGCATTCTTATCAGTTTAGATATGTTGGATGAATGATCAGAGCATTATCTAACTAAAGCAGATACTGATATAGATGCTCAGATTAAAATATGAAGATTCATGTCAGAGCATATTAACATAATTAATCAGAGCAAGCATATCAAACATATGTATATCAGAGCAAAATGTGCATCAGAGCATAAGAATGCATCAAGACATAAGATACAGAAGAAGAACCAAGTCTTGATACATCAGAGATACATCATTTGGAAAATAATTTACCCTTCCCATAAATAACATGCATGCTCCCCTGAATACTCTCCCCCTTACACCTCTTCCCCCTTACACTTCTCTCTCCCCCCTTGACACTAAATCACCAAAAAAAGGAAATTAGGGAAAGAGATGCTTCAAGAAGACTTGTTCTTGAGCAGCTGAAGCACTTCTGAAAGCTGGTTGGATACATCTGATAGCTGAGCTTGGACTTGATCCACATTTGCTTTCAGATGAGTGACCTCCTCTCGAAGCTGGCGATTCTCTCGACGCAGAGCAGCAAACTAAACTGGCATGACCTTGTTCTGATAAGCTCTGGCAGTTTCTGGTGAAAGCAGGGAGGAGGACAAGGTGCCATCATCAGCTACCTGTAACATAGATATAAACTCAGCTGTGTCTGACACAGGAGCAGCAGCTGTGACACCGGTGGGGACTTGGCAAGGAGCAGGAGATGGCCTTTGAGGATCAGGTTGATCAGCTATGTAACTGGGCGATGGCACAGCTGGTTCAGGAGAGTTTCCAAATAAAGCAGGAATTGCAACCTCATCCGGATTATCATCTGCCTGAGGTCTAAGCTGGGTTTTGATAGTCTTCACAGAGAAATCAAAGTTGGAATCCAGAAGACCTGTTCTTTGAAGGATCATGTACATGATGTACGATCCATACCTCAGCTTAGCCTTTTTGTCCTTAGATACAGCACCTATCTCATGGAATATGTATCTGGCTATATCAAAATGCTGATTTTTGGCCATGTGCACCAATATCTGCCAAGTTGCATTGTAGACTGCATCTGTGTTTCCCCCTTTGGGTTGAAGAGTGACATTGAGTATCTTAATCAGATGCTTTGCTGTAATGGTTATCCCCTTGAAATAAACATGATCTGTAGGGGCTTTGGCAGGGAATCTGAAGTTCCTTGGGTAGAATTGTCTTCTCACTTCATTTGGAACTGGTGCAAGCTTGAACAGATTTGGCATTCTTGGTTCAAGAGGGGCATGCATCAAACTGTTGAACTCTGGAGCTGTGATAGAAAGCAGTTGACCTCTTGTCTTCCAGAGCATAACATCCTGATTTTCTTGTTCTATCCATACTGTGGCATAGAACTCCTTTATGATCTCAGGATCATAATCTTGCTGGAGATTGCACAAGAAATCAAGACTTGAGGCTTGAATCAGAGATGGAATTGCCTTCAGCCTTGAATCTGTCATAGCTGACCAATCTATGGTCTTGCAATCCACAAAACCTTTTGATGCAAGAATCTCATGATATACACCCCTTTGATGTTCATTGTGAAATCTGGGGTCTGAGAAAACTGGAGCTATAAACTCCTGATCTTCAGAGAAGTATGGATTTGTTGACCTCATCTTTATGAATGAACTTGGTCTCATAGAGGCAACTTTGCACTTTGACTTCTTTGGATCACTCTTGGGCAATTTCTTAGCAGCAGCTTTTGAGATGAATTGCATTTGATTTGCCTCAGTTCTTAGAGCATAGGAGAATATAAAATGGTACTTTGACTCTAAGTCCTCTGATCCAACTGAGTGACTAGGAGAGCTGTCCTCATGTTCTGCCTCTTCTTCCTCTTCTTCTTCAGCTGATTTGGCACTTGGAGAGGAGCTCTCTGCTTGATAATCTTCATCTGAATCAGCTCTGGCTGCTCTTGGCCGTGGAGGAGTTACAGACACTCCTCTACCATTATCAGATGAGCTCTCTGAGCTTTCATCTTGCTCAGCTGACTTACTTGCCGGTGCCACAGGTGATGACACAGGTTCTTGAACTGAATGAGCTGGGTCAGCTGGCGGTGGCACAGGTGATGGAGACCGGTGAGATTCTTGGATCTGAGCTTCTTCTCCTGCCTGAGACACAGCTAGTTGAGACAGCTGTGGACTTGATGATTTTGCGACTACTGGAGACTCCACTGAAGCTGTTCTTGGGGATGAAAGCACTTGGGCCTTTGTTGCAACTTGTTCTTCAGCTTCAGACACCAGAAACTGAGATGGAGACATTTGCTTCTGGACATCTAGGGAGGAAATAGATTCAATACTTGTAGAACTTTGAGATTTTCTACCTTTCCTCTGGTATGTTTGTAGATATGACTTGGCTGGGCTAGCCACCGGTGGCACCGGTGGTGGCATCTCCTTCTTTAAATCTTGAAGAGCTTGCTTCTGGTGATCATACTGATCTTTGAGAGATGGCTTGGAGCTCTGGGTTGTTCCTGAGATTATCTCGACCTCTGGTTCTTGTTCAGGCTGCTTCTTTGCAGGAGGCTCCTCAGTGATTTCCACTGTATCAGACCTTTTTCTCTTTGGGGCCGATGGAGCTGAAGTTATTGCTAGGGGAACAGCAGCTCGAGGGATAGGAATGGCACCAGAGAGCATCCCCTATTTGGTCTTGAGCTCAGCACGCAAAGCTTGTTTCTCAGCACCTGGTGGTATCATTCTTATCTTAGCAAACAGCTCATGAATCTCCTGAGCAAGGATTCTTTCAACATCAGCCCTACTGAGTCCTGGTTTCTGAATACTTTGTGCTGGACCTGAAGAAGTAGGCTTTCTGAAATCTGAAGATAATTGACCTCTCTTGAGTCTGATCTCAGCCAATAGATGTTGTTTATCAAGACCACTGGGCAAAGAATTTGCTTTCTTCTGCAGCTCTTCTATCTGATAAATTAGATGCCTATCTCTGGCATCAGTGTGAGATAGACTCCTCTGATCCTTAGATCCTTCTAACAAGCATTTTGTTGAGAGATTATCTTGTTTTTCAATGATTTGCTTTCTGATCTCTACTGCAGCAGAATGAGAAGATGTTGACTGTAACTGCTTGTGCAAGTCTGCAATTTCCCTTAAGATTGCTTTATCTTGTTCTGTAGGAAACAGGAATGGCCATTGAAACAGGCCTTGCAGCCTCTGAAAGCTCGAAGCTTTTGGCAGTGTAGATAGTGGACAGCTTCTTCTTGGTCTCTTCATCTGTTGCTTCATTCATCTGAGCTGCCAGCTTATCCAATTCATTACGAATCATCTGATCATACTCAAGATCTTCTTGAGACACTTTAGGCTCTGGGATTGGTTCTCTGATTGTGAGTGTGCCTCTTGGCAACACTACATCTTCAATGGATGGCTTGAGGTTTTCTTTGCTATCTTCTTTCCTTTCTTAGCAGCCTCTTTTCCCAAAGATGTATGCTCAACTGTAGCTGAGGATCTTGTCCTTTTGGGTGGAGCACGCTGAGATCCAGTCTTAGAAGCAGCTGCTTTCTTCCCAGCAGCTACTCTCTGCCTGTAAGCCCTTTGGCTTGTCTTCCTTCTCTCTGCAGCCTCCTCTTTCTGTCTCAGTCTCTCTCTTTCTTGGTCTGAATCTGAGATGACTATTTCCTTAGAAGATTCCTCTGGATCAGACCACTTCATACCACTATCAGCTCTTTTCAGAATCTGAAGACATCTGTAGAAACAAGATAGATAAGAGAGAAGTAGGTAAGAGGTGTTCATTTGATGCATAGTAACAGCTGTGTTAGACACCTGTGTCAGGATTGGAAGACACAGGTGAGGACTTAAGGCTTTACCGAGGTCTTAGCCTGTTGAATAGGCACACCTGTGTGACAGGTGAGACCCTAGCGGTGACACAGCTATGTACGGGGGCGGACAGCAAATTCATGGAATTTTGAGTTTGACAGAGATTTGCTGGTTGTTCTCAATCTAGATGAGTTCTAATGACAGCACAAGAGTAAGACCAACCCTAATAGAGATCAATGCGCTACTGGATTAGACTATCAAGTCCCTAGAACATGGACTGAGCGCAAAGAAGGGTTTTGCAAAGGCTTACTTTGATTGAGATTGAGCTTTTCTGCGGAAGAATCAGCGTTAGAGTTCCACGGAGAGCTTCCTCCAACTCGTTGAAAATATTTCGAGGGCGAAATTGGCGAGAACGTTGAGAACTCGTAAATTTGGCGCACGGCGGAAGTTCTAAGGTTTTGAGTTTGAAGCGGTTTCTGTGGGGACACAACAACTCTTTATATAGGCCGGAGGGTTATAAGGTGGCTGTGTCACAGCTGACATAAGGACCTGTGACACAGGTGGAAGAGATGTATACCCTGGCCTATGGAATTAGAAAGCATTCACCTGAGACACAGCTGTGAGACTCAGGTGACAAGTATTTCATCTAGTGAACACCAAGATGGATTGATTTAGATGAGAAAGAAAGCATTAGCACTATCAGAGAGTCCTTAAATGATCTTCTCAGTGTCAGCTTGCCAGAAATTCAATCAAGTAAAGCTAAAACTGACATGAGTTGATCTAGGCAAAAACTTGTACACATAAGAGTGTACTTTACAGACCACAAGATATGATTTAAGCATGATGCAATGCACACACCTGTGAGACAGGTGGGTGACACAGGTACAATGATGCAAATGATTAAGATGAAATCACATCAGCTGGACACCAAGCCAAAACCTTTTACTGCAGGTTAGAGACATCAATGATATTCAATTCACTCCTCAGGGCACAGAACCTAGTCTCATCTAAGGGCTTGGTGAATATATCAGCTAATTGTTTTTCAGTCCTTACATGGCACAGCTGTATATCTCCCTTTTCTACATGATCTCTAAGGAAGTGGTGCCTCACTTCTATGTGTTTGGATCTTTGGTGATGTACTGGGTTGTTGGCTAACTTGATTGCACTTTCATTATCACAGAAGAGGGGTACTTGATTAAAAGATATGCTGAAATCTTTCAAGGTCTGCCTCATCCATAATAATTGAGCACAACAACTACCAGCAGCTATATACTCAGCTTCTGCAGTGGAAAGGGCTACTGAGTTTTGTTTCTTGGATGACCAGGACACTAAGGAATGCCCTAGAAATTGACAAAGTACCTGAGGTGCTTTTTCGGTCAACCTTACACCCTGCATAGTCACTATCAGAATAGCCAACTAGCTCAAAATTTGCACCTTTAGGGTACCACAAGCCAAACCCTGAAGTATGAATTAAATATCTCAGAATCCTGCGGACTGCCACTCTGTGACAATCCTTAGGGTTAGCTTGGAATCTAGCACACATGCAAACACTAAGCATAATATCAGGCCTAGATGCACACAAGTAAAGCAAAGAACCTATCATGGATCTAAATTCTTTCTGATCAGCAGACTTACCTTCAATGTTTAGATCCAGATGGCCATTAGTTTTGCATGGGAGTGTGTATACCTTTTGCATCCTTCATGCCAAACTTAGTGATGATGTCTTTGGTAAACTTTTCTTGTGAGATGAAAGTCCCTTCCTTTAGTTGATGGATCTGAAGTCCTAGGAAGTACTTGAGTTCTCCATCCAAAGACATCTCAAATCTCTTGGTCATCAGCTTGCTAAACTCTTCACTCATAGAACGGTTAGTACTGCCAAATATTATGTCATCGACATAAATTTGGCACACAAATAATTCTTTTCCATTTCTTTTAGTGAATAGAGTTGTATCAACTAAGCCCATTTTAAATCCATTGCTGATTAGAAATTCTTTCAATGTATCATACCATGCTCTTGGTGCTTGTTTTAAACCATAGAGTGCTTTGTGTAGTTTATAGACATGGTATGGTTTCTTGTCATTTTCAAAACCAGGTGGCTGCTCAACATATACAAGTTCAGAAAGTTTACCATTTAGAAATGCTGACTTGACATCCATTTGGTAAAGCTTGATGTTGTGATGAGCAGCATATGCTAAGAGGATTCTGATGGCTTCAAGTCTTGCTACTGGAGCAAATGTTTCTCCAAAGTCCAGACCTTCTACTTGTGTAAACCCTTGAGCTACAAGTCTGGCTTTGTTTCTTACCACCAGTCCATTTGTGTCTTGCTTGTTCCTGAAGACCCATTTGGTTCCAATCACATTATGATCTTCAGGTCTTTCCACCAGTGACCATACTTCATTTCTTTCAAACTGATTGAGCTCTTCATGCATAGCATTGATCCAGTCAGCATCCTTTAGAGCTTCACCTATGGTCCTGGGTTCAACATTGAGACAAAGGAGTAATGCTCACAAAAATTAGCAATTCGAGATCGAGTGGTCACTCCCCTATTAATGGCACCGACGATGTTGTCCACAGGGTGATCCTTCTGCAGCTGGCTGATCACAAGGGGATCTGGGTTAACTGCCTGTGTCACAGCTGATGGAGTTGCCTGTGACACCGGTAGTTCTTCCTGTGACACAGCTGGGTGTGTCAGGTCCTCTGCGTCCAGTTGATCATTGGCTGGGTTGCACTCGAACTCTATATCTTGAACTCCAGTGTCTTCAAGAATTGATGAAGAAGAGGGTTCTTGATCACTTGGTGAGACAGGCTCCTCCTTGATGGTGGGTCTGATCTCACCAGTGGACTTCTTTAGAATATCCTCATTTCCTACATCAATAGCAACTTGCTCTCCTTGAGAGCCATAAGACTCATCAAAATCCACATCTATAGATTCTTCAACAACCTTAGAGGAAGTGTTAAAGACTCTATAGGCATGGGAGTTAGTGGAATAACCAAGGAATATACCAACATCAGATTTAGCTTCAAACTTAGTTAGGCGTTTGCCTTTCCTAAGAATGTAGCACTTACAACCAAATACTCTGAAGTATGATATGTTAGGCTTGCTGTTGGTGAGCAGTTCATAAGGAGTCTTCTTGAGTAGTGGATGTAAATATATCCTGTTGATAGAGTGACAAGCAGTATTGACAGCTTCAGCCCAAAATCTTGGTGAAGTCTTGTACTCATCCAGTAGAGTCCTTGCCATCTCTATCAAAGTTCTGTTCTTCCTTTCCACCACTCCATTTTGTTGTGGAGCATATGGACCTGAGAATTCATGCTTGATTCCATGCTTGTCCAGAAATGCTTCCATCTTGGAGTTCTTGAATTCCCTCCCATTGTCACTCCTGACCTTTACTAGGTTTACCTTCCACTCATTTTGTACTCTGACAATGAGATGCTTGAATTTCTTGTACACCTGTGTCTTCTCCTTCAAAAAGAACACCCAAGTATACCTAGAGAAATCATCTACAATGACAAAGCCATATTTGTTACCTCCTAAGCTCTCATAGGTTGTTGGACCAAAGAGGTCAATGTGAATGAGCTCGAAGGAAGTGGAGGTTGTCATGATATTCTTCGGTCGATCAACAGCTCCAACTTGTTTGCCAGCTTGACATGCACTGCAGGGCTTGTCTTTTTCAAACTTCACCTTCTCCAAGCCTATAACATAGTCATGTTTGCTCAGCTTGTTTAGAAACTTCATCCCAGCATGTCCTAGCCGCCTGTGCCACAGCCATCCGACACTGGTCTTTGCCATTAGACACCATGGAGCTGCTGCAGGCTGTTTCATTGAAATTCACAGTGTATAGCTTACCAGACCTGCATCCTTCAAACACTTGAGAATCATCAGATAGTTTGGAAGCTATAACCTTATCAGGATAGAAAGTAACTTTCATGCCTGTATCACATAGCTGTGATATAGCCTATCTGATCAACAAGTATTACATTTGATAAGGAGTGATTCTCAGATATGGCAACTTTACCAATGCCATTTACCTTTCCTTTAGAGTTGTCTGCGTAGATCACATATTTACTTGGAAGATTTTCACTAGTGATCTCCACAAACTTCTTCCCTGCCTCCAGTCATATGTTGTGTACATCCACTGTCCACAACCCAATCAGTCCCACTGGAGACAGTTTCCTACAAGATTAGTGATGACACTTAGGGACCCAAACATGTTTGGTTCCCTTGGCAGTTTTATCATAAGCAGAAGTAGCAGAAGTATAGATAGCATATTTGTGTTTAAGGTTAGCAGCATCAGCAACAGATGATATGACTTTGATCCTCTTTGGCTGGCAATCACCTGCAACCTTAGACACATGAGTTAGTGACCTGTCAGATCTACCTGTGACACTGGTGGGTACACAGCTGTGTAAACCACCGGTGACACCGGCAAGTGTAGCCTTAGGCACCCAGATGGCAGGTAACCATTTCGCCAAGTGCCTGCGACCTACATAGTTGGCCACTATTCTTCCCTTCATGTTCTTCTGCAGAACATAGCCTGAGTTAGAGGGAATGATTGCTTCATTCCTCTTTCTCTGCACATGACCAACACTTTTGTTGTCATTAGTTCCTGCTTGTTTCACAAATTTTGCTGCAAGACAAGTGTTAGTGACAGTAGGCAGTTTATCTTTAGCAGTAGAGGTAGAGTAACCCAAGCCTCTTCGGCCTTCATTTTTCCTTAACATTTCAGCTCTTATAAGTTGATAGTTTTGCATGCCAATGTTGGCACTGCAAAGGCCTTTTCTCATGAGCCTCTTAAGCTCTTCTAGCTCCTCCTTGAGCTTGTTGTGCTCAGCTGCATCCACAGAGTTAGTAACATTAGAGGTTGAGGCCTCTTTAGAGTTGTCTACTACTCCACCTGTAGATGTTAGAATATTTATTTTGCTGGCACAGTTTAAACATGATTCTATGACAGTAGGAGCAGGTAAAGGCATAGCTTCAGCAATATTATCAGAAATATCAATGCATAAGGCATGCTTTGCCTTTGACTCTTCATGCTCCTTGAGGAGAAGCTCATGTGCTGATCTGAGCTTCTCATGAGCTATTTCCAGGTTCTCATGGTCCAGCCTGAGATTCTCCCTGTCATCTTTGACTTCATCACAGGTCTCTCTCAGCTCCCTCAGTTTATCCCTAAGAGTTATGTTCTCCTTCCTCTCCCTGCAGTATCCCTTCTCTGTTCTCTCTAAGATATCCATTAGTTTCAGCATAATCAGGGAAAATCATCTTCAGTTAATACCTTAGAGTCCTTAACCATGAGGCATAAGGGAGCAGGAGTGGATGGAGCTTGATCAGCCTTGAAGTTCAGCATGGAGCTGTGTGACCTGGCTGTGTCACAGCTGGGTCCATCAGGCAAGCTGATAGCAATCCCAGCTACCTGTTCTTCGTCCTCTGACTCTTCCTCTGAGCCAGAGTCATCTGATACCCAAGCTTGTCCCACATAGGCTCTGGCAGTGGCCTTGTTCTTGGAATGAGCTGGGTGCTTGCTGTTGAAGGTTTTCTTCTTGCCATTGAAGTCCTTCTTCTTCTTGAAATAGCTGTTGTCCTTCTTCTTTGCTGGACAATCAGCTGCAAAGTGGCCTTCCTTGCCACACTCAAAGCATTTGTTGTCTCTGGATGGTTTCTTTCCTCTGAACCTCTCAGTAGACCCAAACTGCTTCTTTTTCCTATAAAATTTCCTGAAGTTCCTTGTGAGAAGAATTAGCTCACTCTCTTCTCCACTGGTCATCTCATCATTCAGCTCTTCACTGCTATCACTCTCAGGATGAGAAGTAGAAGCAGTGGTCTTCAGTGCAATGTTCTTCTTGACAGTGGCTGAGGAGGTGTGCTTTCCTTCTTGCTTGATTTCCATCTCATGTGTTAGGATCCTTCCTAACACTTCAGTTGGCTTCATCTTCTCAAACCCATCTTTCTCCTTTAGCATGAGAACAAGAGTTCTGTATGGCTTGGGAAGCACTGATAAGAACTTCTTGATCACATCTTCATCCTCAACTCTGTTGGAGCCCAAAGCCTTCAGCTGGTTGGTGATGAGAGTCAATCTTGAGTATAGAGAATTTATATCTTCACCATGCTCATGCTCGAATCTCTCCAGAGTTGATTCCAGCAGTCCTCTCTTGGACTTTTTCAGGGTGTCACTGCCCTCATATATCTGCTTTAGGGTATCCCAAATCTCCTTAGCAGACTCCATTGTGCTGACTCTGTTAAAGTCATGTTCTTGCAAGCCCATGAAGATGGCAGTGGCAGCTCTGGCATTATTCTGGATATTCTTCTTGTCGTTGATGGTGAGAGCTGAAGCGTTCTCCACGGCATAACCTGTATGAACAATATCCCACACATCTGGATCGATAGCGGTAAGATGCATCTGCATCTTCCTTTTCCAGAAAGCATAATTAGATCCAGTAAAGACAGGTATTTTACCCTCATAGCCCGACATCCTTTACTCTGGCTGTTAAGCCAATTCAAAGAGCAACCTGCTCTGATACCAATTGAAAGGACCAAGGGTGCCGACTAGAGGGGGGTGAATAGGAGGCTAATTAAAATTACTTCGTTTTAATCTTGTTAACTGGATATTGACTTAACAAATTATCAGATTTAATTGGCTGTGTGACAGGTTCCTAGCACAGGTGAAATATGACAAGTAAAATAGCACGTGGCTGTCACACAGGTGAGTCACACAGGTGATCTAATGACCTAGCACAGGTAAGCAAGTAATGTGGCTATGACACAGGTGACTAAGACAGGTAGAAAAGATGATATATATAACACCTGAGACACAGCTAGTACAAGCAGGCACAAAGCAGATTAAGCAGGTATAAAGTAGATCTGAATCAGATGAACAAGAGTATCTCAGATCATATAAGCATGCAATGAATATAACTGCTAGAGGAAATAGGCTAAGCACTCAGAGAAAGACAAGTAGATTTATCCCGAAGTTCCCTACTCTTTTCAGAGAGGTACGTCTCCGTTAGAGAGACTACTCCGAAGAGATAGTCAGCACTGAATCGTGCTTGTCCTCCGAGTACCTTACGTTCAGGCCTCTTCCTTGCTTGTGGAGGTCCTTTTGCCTTGCAGCAGGATGACCTCGATGCTCCTTCACAAACTTACTGATTCAGCCCACACAAGCTTGGGTGATATCAGCAACTCCTACACCCGTCTAGGAGTAGACACTCCAAGAGTAACAGATGATGCAGCAGCAATCTCTTGGAGGAACCTTTGCTCGTGCTCAAAGCTCACAAACTCACTCGGACTAACCCTTAGGCTTTTGGCTCTTGTTGAGTGGTTGGAGGCTTTGCAACGGTCGTATATGATTCACTGGTTTGAGCAAGGTTGAGGACGAAGTCCTCCCCTGGTCCCCTATATATAGGGTCCTCAGGCACCTGACCGTTACCCTGTTGCCACGTAGGATTAAGTGAACCACAGTGTCAGCCACCGGTGACACAACTACACACTACGCCCAACTGCACCCGGCTCAGGCAGACCGACACCTGTGTCACTGGCGGCACACACAGGTGAACCCTTAGCTGATAGCCACACTACTCAGCCCGGTCCTAGCACATGACATGCCCTCAGCATACATCAAACTCTAATACCTATAAGGAGAGAACCTCCGACAGACTTCTGACACATCAGACCGCCTATCGCAGTGCAGGTACCTTAGCATTTTCAAGCTCTCCCCTGGTACAGAGATGTACCTGAGTCATAGAGCGGAAGACCACCTGTGACACAGCTGTGTCACACAGGTGCCTAAAGCTCTAGGGTTTTCACTGTTAGCACTACAGAGAACTAACACAAAACAACTTCATACTTTGTGCAAAGCTATTAACATAGGGCAATTGACCTCAAAGCATCAATGCCCTTGACCAACACTCTGAGCAATGAGCAAGGTTCCCTTAGACAACTGCTACTATTTCATCCCTCTTGATAGTACGGGTGATTCCTATGGACTCAAAGAAACTAGCAAATCTAGGCTTGACCTGCCACCAACTGAAGTCACGGCCCTTGACGCATCAAGCCACCATCACCTTGCTTGTAGCTCCCTGCACAGCACCGGCTTCTTCTCAGCTGTGACACAGCTGCCTAGCACAGCCATCTCTTTGTCCTTGAAACCACCTTGTACCCTTTTTGGTGATCATCCTTTCACTGGATAACCCTTCTTCATGGAACCTGTAAACTCTGCTTACACTCAATGTAAACATTAGATTCTAGTTTAAGTTGCCATTAACCATCAAAACCATATTAGGGCCTAGATGATCTTTCACCCGTGCTTCGAACTTCTTTCTGTCCGTCCAGATTCTCCCAAAAATGCCGCCTCCGCTTAACGGCTCGTAACCGCTGGCTTCGCCTTATTCGCTGCCTCCCGTTACGCTGCCTTGATTCTCGGGCTGTCCCGGGCCTGTAAATACCCTCGGGCCTCCCCTCCGTGACTTCCCACTCACGCTCCTGCCTCCACCGTCCGCATCTCGCCGCTCCTCGCACCCCTAGCTTCCATTCCCAGCAAAATTCGCCGCTCGTCCTGGGTCACCCTCAAGCGCTTTCAGGATGACCTAGCTTTTGAGGTGGAGGGGAGAGAGGCCATGTCGACCAGCAAGGTTGCTACCGCTATGAAACAAAAGGGAAAGAAGGCTACGGAGAAGATCTCTTATACACGCTGGCTAGGGGTGACTCGGGCGTCTGAGACTACCTTGTCTCACCTTCAGGACGCGGGGTGCTTTCCCCTCAATTCGGACGAGCACGGACCCGTCCTCCCGAAGGAAGGGAGCACGGGGGGCCGCCCCACCCGAGGGGCACATTGTCGTCTTCGCCGATCAGTTTCGGGCCGGCCTGACCTTCCCGGCTGCTCCCATTGTCCAGCTCGACCTAGAACATTTTGGTCTGGAGATCTCAGACCTCAATCCGATGGCAATCACGTGCCTAGTCATCTTTGAGTGGGCGAGGAGGTCGATGAGGATGGAGAGCTTGGCGACCTGCTTTGCCATCTTCCACGAACCCATCATGGCCTCGACTCCTATTCACAATGGTGCCCACTCTCTCTTCGGGACGATTGGGTTCCGCGGTAATCACCGAACCGATCCCTATTCGGTGATGGTGCTAAAAAACAAATGGAAGAACTGGTGCAACGAGTGGTTCTACTACCGGGTAGGCAATCTCGGCTTCACCAATGACAAGACCGCTCCCGGCTACTCGACTCGCCAGCTTGTCGTCACCTCCAACAACATGGCAAGACGCGACGTCTTAGGCAAGATGAGCCATCAGCTCTCGTCGCGAGACCTCGTCGAGGAATTCATCCTGCTGAGGATTCGACCTCTCGCCATAGGCTGGCAGATGAAGTGCCTCGCGGTCGGCGAGGGGAGGCCTCTCGGCCCGTGCACCTTCTACGGGTACAAGCCTACCGAAGGGTACGGCCTCCCCGAGCGGAGAGGGAGGCGAACATCCTCCTTGGACGGCAATTTGCCGTCCGAGGCGAAGGCTGTATCGAAGATGATCGCAGGACGCCAGAACAGGGCCTGTGAACTCTTCAAGTGGGAGATCCCTCCTCACCCGGACATCGCCCCGACTAGAGACGCCAAGACGGGCGAGAAATGGAAGTGGGCCACCCCATCCTTGCAAAAGGGGAAGTAGAAAAGCCTCGCCCAGGAGCTGGCGGATTGGGAGGATGACGCGGATAGCGATCGTCGTGAGTCGTCGGCCCTGGGCGGGGCGAACACCGATGACTCAGGCGATGAGGAGTCTGAGGCGCGGTCGCGCGTTGGGAGCGATGAGTGACCTCCTGCAAAGAAGCTGGCCGAGGCGCTTGCGAAGCCCGGACCAGGCCTGGGCAAAGGGCCCATGGGAAGCCTCCCCGGAGCGTTCCACGCGACGCCTGTGACCCAGGGGAAGTTCCCCTGGGAGACATCCTCCTCCTGCTCGTCCGATGTGAACATCGATGAGGCTGTCGACGTCGCCGTAGAGGATGCCGCAGGAGAGAGTCTCCAGATTGCCGTCTCGGCCACTGAGGCGACTTCCCCTCCCGAGATGGCCTACCAAGGAGGACTCTCAGCTAGGGGAGACGTGGCGCCGGAGCAGCCTCCCTCCCCTGCGTTGGCCGTGAGAGAGCCCTCGCTTTGCCCTGCGAGCGCGCGGGTATCGGGTGGCGACATGGCACCAGAACAATGTTCCCCTCCCCCCGCCACGACCGCGGAGGGAGCTCCCACTCCTTGCCCTTCGGGCGCACTGGTAACAGTCCTGTCCTCTTCCTCGACCCTGAAGGAAACATCCAAGGACTAGGGTTCCCTTGACACTACCCTCCAGCATCCTCGCCCCCAGATGACGCTCTTCGGACGACTCGGACCGGACCACCTTGCCACCTCGCCGCTGGAGCTCGAGCTCATGAGCCATCCCGGGGCGAGATTGTCCGAGGAGGATGTGGCATCGAGCTTCGCCGGGATGACGGCTTCCCAAATTGGTGCAGCTGCTCGGGCCACCGCGCTGACGGTAATCTCGAATCGCCCTTTCATTCTGCTGTCCATAACTTTGTACTGACACCACATCTGCCGTTTCAGTGCGTGCTCATCACGAAAAGGCTTTCTTTCCTGGAGGCGCGCATGGCCAACATCGAGGGACTGTTGGCTGAGGAGCAGGCTCGTACTGCCGATGTCTTGGAGGTTCTTGGTGCCGAAACGAAGAAGACGGCTGAGCTCTCCGAGCATCTCAAGGGCAAGATTGCCGAGGTGGAAGCCCTTAAGGCCGAGCTTGAGGTGGAGAAGGCACACGTCGCTCATGCCGAAGAGGGGCTTGCTACCGAGGGGAAGAAGGCCGAGGTGGAGAGGAAGCGTGCCGCCGAGGCAGAGGAGGCGTTCGCCTCCGAGCGGGGGAAGGCCGAGGCTATGGCGGCGCTACTTGTCACTGTAATACCCAGTTCTACCTCGCGAATTAGGGCATGCATATATCCATGCATACATGTCATCATCCCCGCACACACCTTGTTTAAACTTAAAAGTGATATGTGTTGGGGAACGCGCTACGCAAAACAAAATTTTTCGCGCACGAACCAAACCAAGAAACACTATCGAGGTGTAGGTAACGATATCATACCTTCGACGATCACGTCAATGCAGCGGAAAAGTTGACCGATGTCGATGAAGTCCGCAGACTCCCGCAGCTAGGTTATACCTCCCAGCCGCGAGAGCGATCTCCTCGTGAATAGTTCGCCCGATCAAACGCCGAAGTATACGACGTCTCCGAGGTATCCACGCGTACCGGATCAGCGATACCGCGGTAATGTGTGGACCAGCACACAAGAACAGCGGGGATCTACGAGAAGGAGAAGCAGCAGCGCGCCGGCAGCTGTACTAGATCCAATCTAGAAGAGAGAGAAAAAGAAGGCTGTGGCCAATCTAGAGATGGCCGGCCTAGGGTTTAGTCCAAGGGACTAGGGCTGCCTCTGGGGCTGCTTGGGATACCCTTTGAGGTGCCCTGCCCCTCTATTTATAGGGGTTGGGGCAGCTCTCCCTAGGCAGGTGGAGTCCTACTCCAGCAGGGACACCCTGTTGGAGTTGGAGTCCAACTCCACTAGAACCTTCTAGAACCTTCTAGAATTTCTAGAACCTTCCAGAACCTTCTAGAATTTCTAGAACCTTCTAGAACCTTCCAGAACCTTCTAGAACCGTCCAGAACCTTCTAGAACCTTCCAATACTTTCCGGAACACTTCCGGACATCACCGGAACCATCCGGGACCTCCCGAAACACTTTCGAGATCATCCGAAACACTTTCGGAACCCTTCTCTCTCGTTCTCCATAAATCGTAGCATTCCTAAATGTCGCTAAAACGTTAAGCGTGTGACCCTATAGGTTCGAGTATATGTGGACATGTCCGGAATACATTCCGGTCAATAATCGTCAGCGGGATCTGGACACCCATAACGACTCCCACATATCATCGAAGATCTTTATCGAGCAAACCTTGTATTGTCGCATACAATTCCTTTTGCCTCACGATACATTACACAACCCGAGGCGAGACTTTGATGGTATCCCTGTGATCAACTCCTTGATCACCATACCTAGTTATCCTCGTTACCGGTTTGTACTCTTTTCTCGTTTCCGTATTCCGGTATCCCCGTGACTAACCTTTTAGTCACAATACCTGGCCAGGCGATGCTGGACACCGTAATACCGAGTGGGCCCAGAGTGTATCTCTCCATCGCCGGATGGGCAAATCCCAGTCTTGACATATCTAGAACCACGATATACTTTCTGGTGTACCTGGAAGTCACCTTTATAATTACCCAGTTACGGCGTAACGTTTGATGACCCCAAAGCAACCATCCGGTATCCGGGTCTATGATATTCTCATGGTCTAAGGACGCAAGTAAACGTTAACACATCATGAGAAGATACTGACAACATATTGACGAAGTGATCTCGCAGTATCTCATAAGGGGTCTATCCAACACCATTGTTACCCTAACAATGTGTTCCCATTATTGCCGGCATCCTTGTTACATTAACAATGCCCATGATCAGGAAAACAAGATCATCAACAATACATGAGCTAGTCCAGAGGCCTGACTAGGGATCTGAATGGTGTTTATTATTCCACACATGCAATTAGGTTTTCCTCTGAATCTCATATTCAAGAACCAATGCAATTTTAGCATAGAACATAAACTTAATCATGAACATGAAAATAGAATAATAACAACTTTATTATTGCCTCTAGGGCATATTTCCAACAGTCTCCCACTTGTACTAGAGTCAATAATCTAGCCAATGCTTAAGCTCCTAACACCTATGGCATTCCGGTGTTGCTCATGCTTTGCTTGTGGTAGAGGCTTCGTCAGCGGATCTGACACATTCAGATCCGTGTGTATTTTGCATATCTTTACGTCTCCACGCTCCACCAATTTACGAATGATGTGGAATCGGCGTTGTATATGTTTGGACTTCTGGTGGGACCTTGGCTCCTTGGCCTGAGCTATGGCGCCACTATTGTCACAATAGAGCTCCATAGGATCCAGCGCGCTCGGAACCACACCAAGCTCGGTGACGAACTTCTTAATCCAAACGCCCTCCTTTGCCGCTTCTGAAGCGGCGATATACTCAGCCTCCGTTGTAGAATCCGCCACAGTGTCCTGCTTGGAACTCTTCCAGCTCACTGCGCCACCGTTCAGTGTATACACTAAGCCTGATTGAGATCGAAAATCGTCCGGATCTGTGACAAAGCTGGCGTCGGTGTAACCCTTTACAACGAGCTCTTCGTCACCACCGTATACGAGAAACATATCCTTAGTCCTCTTCAGGTACTTTAGGATATTCTTCACTGCTGTCCAATGATCATGACCTGGATCACTCTGGTATCTGCTCGTAACACTTAGAGCATAGGACACATCTGGTCGTGTACATATCATGGCGTACATGATTGACCCAATCGCGGATGCGTATGGAATCTTACTCATGCGTTCTCGCTCATCAGTTGTCGAAGGACACTGATTCTTGCTCAAACTTTTCCCATGCGACATCGGCAAGAACCCCTTCTTGGCGTTTTCCATACTGAACCTCTTCACTACTTTATCTATATATGTACTCTGGCTTAGCCCTATTAGGCGCTTTGATCTATCTCTATAGATCTTTATACCTAATATGTATGCTGCCTCGCCTAAATCTTTCATTGAAAAACTATTTTTCAACGAAGTCTTAATATTGTCAAGAAAAGATACATCATTCCCAATCAACAATATGTCATCCACATAGAGTATTAGAAATGCTATTGCGCTCCCACTTACTTTCTTGTAAACACAAGCCTCTTCGCAGTTCCTGATGAAGCCAAACCCTTTGACCACTTCATCAAAGCGAAGATTCCAACTCCGTGATGCTTGCTTCAGTCCATAGATGGATCTCTGAAGTTTGCATACCTTTCCAGCATCCTTTGGATTGACAAAACCCTTGGGCTGTATCATATACACGTCCTCGGTTAGCTTCCCATTCAGGAACGCTGTTTTGACATCCATTTGCCATATCTCGTAATCGAAATATGCAGCAATCGCTAGAAGAATCCGAACAGACTTAAGCATCGCTACGGGAGAGAATGTCTCGTCGTAGTCAACTCCTTGAACTTGTCGGAAACCCTTTGCGACAAGTCGAGCTTTATAGATGTATACATTCCCATCCGCGTCTGTTTTCTTTTTATAGATCCATTTACATTCAATAGGCCTCACGCCTTCAGGAGGGTCCACCAAGCTCCAAACTTGGTTCTCGTACATGGATTCTATCTCGGATTTCATGGCGTCTAGCCATTTAACGGAGTCAGGGCCCATCATTGCTTCCGTATAGGTCCCAGGCTCATCGTTGTCTAACAACAATACCTCGTCCGAAAAACCACTGTGGTTTCGTGCGAATCCTACCAGACCTTCGTGGTTCAGCTGCTGGCTCGACTGAAGTCTCTACATCACATGTAGGGGCTTCCGTATCAGTCATTGTGGGAAACTCTGGAACCACTTCCGGCGTTGCATCACTTTGACCTAATGACGAAGATTCACCAATCTCGTCGAGTTGCACTATCCTCCCACTCACCCCTTTCGCAAGAAACTCTTTCTCGAGAAACACACCGTTCTTTGCGACAAACACTTTGCCTTCGGCGCGGTGATAGAAGGAATACCCAACAGTTCCTTTGGGATAACCAACAAAGAAGCATTTATCCGATTTGGGATCGAGCTTATTTGGTTGTAAACGCTTTACATATGCATCGCATCCCCAAATTTTAAGAAAAGACAAGTTGGGTTTCTTCCCATGCCATATCTCATATGGTGTCGTTTCAACGGATTTAGATGGTGCTCTATTTAGTGTAAAAGCGGCAGTCTCTAAAGCATAACCCCAAAAAGACAATGACAGTTCAGTTAATGACATCATCGATCTTACCATGTCCAACAAGGTTCGATTACGTCTCTCGGACACTCCATTCCTCTGTGGCGTTCCGGGAGGCGTAAGCTGTGAAACAATTCCGCAGCTCTTCAGATGTTCGCTAAACTCGTAACTCAAATACTCCCCTCCGCGATCTGATCGCAGAAACTTGATTTTCTTGTTACGATGATTTTCTACTTCATGCTGAAATTCTTTGAACTTTTCAAAGGTTTCAGACTTATGTCTCATCAAATAGATATACCCATATCTACTCAAATCATCCGTGAAGGTAATGAAGTAGAGGAATCCACCGCGTGCAGCTATACTCATTGGACCACATACATCCGTATGTATGATCTCCAATAAGTCAGTCGCCCGTTCTACGTGGCCTGTGAACGGCGTTTTAGTCATTTTACCCATTAGACAAGGCTCGCAAGTGTCAAATGATTCATAATCAAATGACTCCAAAAGTCCATCAGAATGGAGTTTCTTCATGCGCTTCTTTCCAATATGACCCAAACGGCAGTGCCACAAATAAGTGGAATTCGAATCGATTATCTTGCGACGTTTAGCGTCAGTGTTATGGATGTGTGTATTACCATCAAGATTCATAATAAATAACCCATTCACAACGGGAGCATGGCCATAAAACATATTATCCATATAAACCGAACAACCATTGTTCTCAGACTTAAACGAATAACCGTCTTGCAACAAACATGATCCAGAAATAATGTTTTTGCTCAAGGCCGGAACATAGTAACAATTACTAAGCTCTAATATAAATCCTGAAGATAAATGTAGAGGTAGGACACCGACGGCGAGCACAGCAACTTTTACTCCGTTCCCGACGCGCATCGTCACCTCATCCTTTGCCAGTCGCTTAGGCCTCTGTAGTTCCTGCATCGAGTTGCAAATATGAGCAACCGATCCGGTATCCAATACCCAAGAATTACATTGTGGACCAGCAAGGAATACATCAATAACATGTATGACACTCATACCTGAGCTGGACTTTCCAGACTTCTTCTTTTCTGCCAGATATTTCTTGCAGTTCCTCTTCCAGTGTCCCTTCTCTTTACAGAAGAAGCACTCAACATCAGAAGTGGCACCAGTCTTGGACTTCTTAGGCGTGTCAGTCATACTAGCACCCTTGGATTTGCCCTTTTTCTTAGACTTGCCCCCCTTCTTGAAGTTGGTTGTTTTATTCACCATCATCACATGATTGGCGTCCTTCTGGATTCCACTCTCAGCAGTTTTAAGCATAGTGAATAATTCACCCATACTCTTTTCCATCCCATTCATGTTGTAGTTCATGATGAAGCTACTATAGCTCGGAGGGAGGGAAGCAAGAATAAGATCAGTGCCCAACTCTTGGGAGATTGGAAAACCTAGCGCATCCAACCTTTGCGCGTACCCAGACAATCTAAGTACGTGCTGACTCACTGAGCTGCCCTCAGCCATCTTGCATTCAAACAAGGCTTTGGATATCTCATATCTTTCAGTCCTTGCTTGCTTCTGAAACAAAGCTTTCAGCTCCTGGATTAACTCATAAGCAGCCCAATTCTCAAAACGCTTTTGAAGATCAGGTTCCATGGAGGCAAGCATGATACACTGTACTGCAATGGAATCATCGCTCTTAGATTGATAGATACGAGTCTCATCATCTGTAGCGTTAGCGGGGAGTTCACCGAGAGTTTGCGATAGGACATAGTCCTTCTTGGCACTCTTGAGGACAATCCTCACATTACGGTACCAGTCCGTAAAGTTGTTCCCAGATGAATTCAGTTTTTCTTTCTCAAGCAACGCGCATAGTGGAAAGGTGGTTACGGGTGCCATAGATCTACAACTTAAAAACAAATACACTTTAGACATTGTTCATGATTAAAGCAACTCAAATTAACACTTAATTAGAGTAAGCTCCCACTAAAACCAATATCCCTCATAATTGATTATTAGTGATTCAAGATCCACGACTCACTTACTCCACCATTGATGTGACATCACTGATGATGGAATAACGAGACCGGTAGGTCAACATGCCAATCATATCCCATATGACTCTTGTTCATCTTTCGATGGGTGTGTTCCGAGCCCAAGACGATCTTGCAAAGCTCGTCAAGACAACCGAGTGCTCTGCTGCGCGAACGGTTCGCGCCCGCCTCATATATGTCAAACCTATCGTACCCATGTGACATGGCGCACCTCAGAATGGCAAATACTCCAGACGGTGCTACACTTGGAAGAACACTAACTACTTTGATATTTGTGTGAGGGATCACCCTATTTAACAACGTCTACCACGCATCAAACAAGGTGCATAAAAGGGATTAACATCACATGCATTTAAATTATTGTGATATGGTATAGCCCCTTTTGTTGAAGAAGACTTCTTCAACATCTTTTGGCGGAGAACTCCTTCTTCGCGTACGACGTAGCGTCGAGGTCCATCGATGTAAGATTGTCACCACCATGTCCTTCGATTACAACTATTTGCTATCACATAGCTAATAAAATAAATGCATTACATGGCTTTCTAGTTGACGCGTAGGTCAATATAATAAATAATGACAATCGTATTGGCTCCTGCCGATTGCCGTACTCATGACACGCAGGTCATGACAAAATTAAAATTACAAACACTTTGCATCTCATACAATCACATTGCATCACATAGGCTATACCACATCACATGCATACCCTGCAAAAACAAGTTAGACGCCTCTAACGTTTATGCTACAATACGTGGCTTTATGGCTACGTTGCAAACCGTTTGCTACCTACGTTACCATAAGCATGATTGCTCTTGCAGTTATTTAACTGTCGGGGTGTCTGGAATTGGAGACTCGGAAATCTCGAACCCCATACTAAACTTCGTCATACGCATGACCCCCGTGTAGATCACATCTACAAGCCCGCTCATTGCAAATTTATCTTTCTCAACTAAAGTGAAACCAAAGTCATCCTTAGCATGTCTCGATCCGAAGATCGTAAGGTTCGCCGGACCTCTGAAAATTTCACGATGCCGCCGAGATCAAAATTTTGCAATGAGAGGGAAACAACAAGAAAATCTGGTGGTAGATCTCATCTAACACCCCGCACATCATATGTGCAATGCCACATATCACATATGCTCTAGTCGTACCTACAACTACGCATAGAACCGCTCTGATACCACTGTTGGGGAACGCGCTACGCAAAACAAAATTTTTCGCGCACGAACCAAGCCAAGAAACACTATCGAGGTGTAGGTAACGATATCATACCTTCGACGATCACGTCAATGCAGCGGAAAAGTTGACCGATGTCGATGAAGTCCGCAGACTCCCGCAGCTAGGTTATACCTCCCAGCCGCGAGAGCGATCTCCTCGTGAATAGTTCGCCCGATCAAACGCCGAAGTATACGACGTCTCCGAGGTATCCACGCGTACCGGATCAGCGATACCGCGGTAATGTGTGGACCAGCACACAAGAACAGCGGGGATCTACGAGAAGGAGAAGCAGCAGCGCGCCGGCAGCTATACTAGATCCAATCTAGAAGAGAGAGAAAAAGAAGGCTGTGGCCAATCTAGAGATGGCCGGCCTAGGGTTTAGTCCAAGGGACTAGGGCTGCCTCTGGGGCTGCTTGGGATACCCTTTGAGGTGCCCTGCCCCTCTATTTATAGGGGTTGGGGCAGCTCTCCCTAGGCAGGTGGAGTCCTACTCCAGCAGGGACACCCTGTTGGAGTTGGAGTCCAACTCCACTAGAACCTTCTAGAACCTTCTAGAATTTCTAGAACCTTCCAGAACCTTCTAGAATTTCTAGAACCTTCTAGAACCTTCCAGAACCTTCTAGAACCGTCCAGAACCTTCTAGAACCTTCCAATACTTTCCGGAACACTTCCGGACATCACCGGAACCATCCGGGACCTCCCGGAACACTTTCGAGATCATCCGAAACACTTTCGGAACCCTTCTCTCTCGTTCTCCATAAATCGTAGCATTCCTAAGCGTGTGACCCTATAGGTTCGAGTATATGTGGACATGTCCGGAATACATTCCGGTCAATAATCGTCAGCGGGATCTGGACACCCATAACGACTCCCACATATCATCGAAGATCTTTATCGAGCAAACCTTGTATTGTCGCATACAATTCCTTTTGCCTCACGATACATTACACAACCCGAGGCGAGACTTTGACGGTATCCCTGTGATCAACTCCTTGATCACCATACCTAGTTATCCTCGTTACCGGTTTGTACTCTTTTCTCGTTTCCGTATTCCGGTATCCCCGTGACTAACCTTTTAGTCACAATACCTGGCCAGGCGATGCTGGACACCGTAATACCGAGTGGGCCCAGAGTGTATCTCTCCATCGCCGGATGGGCAAATCCCAGTCTTGACATATCTAGAACCACGATATACTTTCTGGTGTACCTGGAAGTCACCTTTATAATTACCCAGTTACGGCGTAACGTTTGATGACCCCAAAGCAACCATCCGGTATCCGGGTCTATGATATTCTCATGGTCTAAGGACGCAAGTAAACGTTAACACATCATGAGAAGATACTGACAACATATTGATGAAGTGATCTCGCAGTATCTCATAAGGGGTCTATCCAACACCATTGTTACCCTAACAATGTGTTCCCATTACTGCCGGCATCCTTGTTACATTAACAATGCCCATGATCAGGAAAACAAGATCATCAACAATACATGAGCTAGTCCAGAGGCCTGACTAGGGATCTGAATGGTGTTTATTATTCCACACATGCAATTAGGTTTTCCTCTGAATCTCATATTCAAGAACCAATGCAATTTTAGCATAGAACATAAACTTAATCATGAACATAAAAATAGAATAATAACAACTTTATTATTGCCTCTAGGGCATATTTCCAACAATATGATCATATTTTATAGAATATGTACATATCTCATCCTTGGTAGATAATTTTACAAACACCAATCAACTTATTTGGCTTAACCGCCATCAAACCTTAGTAATAGGAGGAGGAGGAGCTCAGTGACCCCTTAGTGGATCACCATGCAATCCCCTTCTCCCAAGGTTTTCATCCAAAATTATCATGCCTCGCTACCTCAATTGAGGAACTAAAAGTCAAATTTCAAAAGGGCTGATTTGTAATTCAAATACTAGGCAATGTTTCTGTGAGTGAAAAGTCATGAAAATTTGTAAACAGCCATGAATTTGAATACTCTAGCCACATATGAATTTTCAGAATTTGTGGAATAATTTAAGACCCAATTGCAGTTCAAACCTCTTTTTAGGTCAAACTTGAATTTAAATTCAAATTCAGGTCAAACAGTGTCCAAATGATCTCAAAATTTTACAGTAGGTCCCATATGATAGTTTGAAAGTCCTGTAAAAATTTCAAAATATTTGGAGTTAATTTGGGCCCTCAAATCATCTAAATAGTGTGCTGTTGCTGAGAAAGTAGAAAAATTAAAAAGGAAAAAGGGAAAAGAGTTTGGGCCGAGGCCCACTCGGCCGGCCCGCTTAGCCCGCCAGCGCCGCAATCCCGCCTCCCCTTCTCTATTACCCGTTTTCCCTTCGGGAAAGCGCCTCCGGTGCTTGCACCTTCTCCCCTCTCACCTGCCGGCCGGGGCCCGCCTGTCAGGACCCCGGCACCACGTCGGCGCCGCCGGATGGCCGTGGTGGGCGGCGGATCCACCGGGCGTCCCGACCGGCCGCCCTTTTTAAGGGCCGTTTCGACCGCCTCCTCCTCCCCTTTTTTTCCCCTCCCCAAAACCCTAGCTCCCCGTGCCCGAGCTGCTCCCGCCGCCACCTTCTTCTCCGGCCCCGACCACCAACTCCGGCGAGCCCGCGCGAGCGCCTCGGTTCCTCCCCGAGCTCCATCTTCTGCTCCACGAGCTCCGCCTCCTCTTCCCTAATCCCTCCGCCTCTTCCCCTTGCAGATCTGCGCCGGAGCCACCTCCCCGACGGCGACCGAAGACCGCCGCTGCCATTCGTCGCCGCGAGCTTCACCCCGACGCCCTTCGTCATCCCCGCGCCGCGCATCGGCCTCCCGGTGAGCTTTCGGTGCTCCGCCGCCCTTCCCCGTATCTGGCCCACCTCCCGAGCGCCATTCTGGCTACCTCCGGCGAGCGCGCCGCCGCCGACCGAGCTCCCCTCCGGCCAAACACGAGAGAGAGAGGGAGGGAGTGAGAGGTGTAACGTGGCAGCCTTGGATTGGCTGCCCGTGCACGGTCAGCAGCTGACCGGGTCCCCTCTGACCGGTCAGCACTAACAAGAGGGCCCACCTGTCAGCTAGGTGCGGTTAGGGTTAGAGATTTTCGGGTGGGTCTCTCGGGTGCGCATAAGAATTTTGATTTTCGCTGAGATTTGAAATTAAGGTTTTGAACCATAGCTCCAAATTTAGAAAAGTTTATATTTCTGGAAACCTTGTGAAATTATCTACAATATGGCTGAAACACAAATTCAAAATTTGGAATGTAAATCTGAGCCAAATTGAGTTTAAATTAGTTCCTCTCGTTTCGGACGATGATTTTTCATAATGCGTAACTTGATGAATATAGCTCCGAATTGAACAATTCCAATTGCGTTAGTCTCGTATTTCAGAGCACTTTCATACTATAAATATTTTAGGTCATGACCATCCATTGTGAGTAGTAATTTTCAGACCTTAGCTTGCAATCGGATAAAACCTGACATGCATGTATGTTAGGATAACAACTTAACTTTCACGAGCTCAATTCGGGAAACCCTCGCTGACATGAACTCGTAACATCAGTAGGTTGTTTTAGAGATCCATTCCTTGCATCATTCATCATACATACATGCTGGGACTTATTGCCTTTCTTTTCTCGTTTGTTTCCGGTAACCACGTATTGCTCACAATAGAGCCCGGAGAAGAGGAATCGCAAGACTTTGACTGTGCTCAACACCAAGAAACTTGTGATCAAGGCAAGCAGAGCTTGTTGCATCTTTACATTGTTGATTATCTGCTTTACTTATCTATATGTTGACGTGTGGATCGTTGTTTGGAAAGTGTGGTTGATTTCGTTTAAACTAGCATGATAGGATGTGCTGCAAGTTGTGTCTAGCTATGGCTGTATTTGGATGCATGGTGCGACCAGGTGTAAGGAGAGTTTGTCGCTATACCAACTCTGAGGTGATTCCATCGTGATTACTCCCCTTGTCACCGCGTGGATGTTAGCGGCATCGAGGCTGGGGTGTAGTTGAGGTAAGTCTAAGACCCTTGGAGCCTTGCAACCTCCAAGGGTTAAGGCACTCCTTACACTCAGGGTGATCGATTGCCGGTAACGGTCCGAGAGAATTGATTGAAATTGGTATTGTCGTGGACATCTGATTGAAATGGGGTGTGGGCTGCCCCAAATGAATTCGGGGTATCGGAATGGATGTTGCTGTGGTAGCTTTCTGAATTGTATGGGATCTGAACCGCAAGTTGAAGATTATGATTCCCTTCCATATTGCTATTCAAGCCATGTTTCCTACTTGTACCTTGTTAAGTTGAAATACACCATGTTTATTTGCTGCTATACTAGTATGCGTAGGGCATTCAATCAAGCACGAATAAGTCTTGCGAGTACTTTTGTACCCACCTAGGATATTCCTAGGGCTTTGCAGGTGAGCCAGTGGTCGAGGATTACTTCGATGATGCCTAGCGGCTTGGTTTTCTTGGTTGGCTAACGACTCATGGGATCTTGGTGACTTTTGGGCAGCGGTTGATGCACCGCTGCGGATTTTGGGTCTTTTTATTCCACTGTTGCATGAGTACTTCAAACTTAACTATGTTTCCGGTTATTGCCGAATGATGTAATCATATAGTCCCATGTGGACAGCTAGGTGTATTATCGTACCGTAGTGGTTTGTGTGATGATATGCTTGCTGTCCAACATATGCCCCCACCTCCCGTCTGTCATGCGTGTATGTTGAAATGGGGAGTGTGGTCGGATGCATATGGAGGAACTTGTTATTTTATTTCGATTCAAGTGAAGTGCAAAGTGAATGAACGGTCCATTGCCAAAGTGAGTCATACGTGTTATGGCGTATGTTTTTGGAATCGTGATCCCTCAATCAGGCCGTGGTGAGTCATACGCATTGTGTCATATGCATGTCGCACGGGGCGGGGGTGGGCCATAGTCCGTCGCAGGTAGCAGCTATGGTCACCGTCTTCACTTGTTGTGAATTCCTTGATTCGGATTAAAATACCGGGTCCCTCAGAGTCACAGAGGAAGGCAAGTCTGCCTCAGCCCGGAGAGAGGTCGCCAGGCTCCAAGACGATCTCTCAATGGTGCAAGAGAGGCTTGGGCACTTCGCCGAGCGAGACAGCAAGGCCTACAAACTCATCAGGCCTCTGTGCCATGCGGCGAGCTTGGCGGCTGGAAGGGTCGAACTCGACGTCGGTGTCTTTGACTCCTGTGACCCGGAGATGGTGATCATGGAGGGCATCAAGTGGGCGACCCGAGCCTGTGGCGACGCCCACCTCGCCAGCCTCACCTTCACCCAGGACAATGCCCGGGCCTTCACAGAGCTCTCGCTCGGTTGCACCTATCTAGCGACTCGCTCCGAGCTGTCGGTCTTCTCGGCCCTGGGTTATGTCACCCCGAAGACCTCTGAGGTGGTCATGGTCCAGGACAAATTCAAAGGCGAGGCCAACACCTTTATGACCTCGGTCTGGAGTTCCCGCAAGAAGGGGCTCAAGTATGTCGAGGGCATCCAAAAGTCCTGGAAGGGGCCAGCAGCCGGGGGAAGCTCGAAGAGCACCGAAGGCGCCTTGGGCGGGGTCCCCGCTGCGTCGTCCCAGCAAGCTAAGGTTTAAAGCCTGCCTTGGTCGCCAGCCTTATTTTTTTGGAAGTTTTACCCCGTCGTCGCTGCGTCGACGTAATCTCACCGCATGTGGCTAGTTCGTGAACTCCTCGCCTTGTGGCACGATATTATATCTTGATTTATGTTAAGGTCGCAATGTTCATTCTCTATCGTACTTGTTTGCAGAGCCCACCTTCGCAACATAAGTTGCCTGCCGGGCGGCGTGGGACTCGTCCCCTTGTGGCCATGTCGCACAAGCATTGCTTGCCTGGCTTGTCAATTGTGAAGAGGGAGACTTGTGTAGTTGGGGAGAAGGTCGCGGAAGACGTCGCCCCAGCGTTGGTCGAAGCTTGTGGGGGCAACTTGTCTCTCATAGTCGGCGAGGGGACCGTGGAAGGTGTCATCCCAGTGACGGCCCAGGGCAGTGGGAGTGACTTATTTCTCCTGGCCCTCGCCGCCGACCTGGCCGAGGATGCCAAGACATAGGAGCTTTAGTCGACCGGCCTTCCCATGTCGTTCGATGTAGCTCGCATGTCCCAGATGTTGGGACTTATCGCGTAGATTGCGGGTGTTGTAACTTAGCGCGGGGGTATTATCGCCCCACCAAAATAATTTCTAGTGGTCGCCCTGGTTTGTTTGTAAACATGCGTATTTGAGGGCTTAATTCATTTGTGTTACAAACTTGGCACAATCTCGTCTTTTTGACCATTCTTTCCTCGGTCCATCGAGTGGCATGTCGTCTAATCCCAATCACGGGCAAGGCAACATAAGATGTGGCGCAGGTGTTCTAACACATCCAAGACGTCCTGGGTGAGTCGTAGAGGTGCGTCAACCGCCCGAGAATTTCGGTGCTGAGAGGGAGTGAGGAAATTTCATCCTTAGCGGAGCGGTGTCGGGCCGAGATGCCACTTAAGACAGGATCGGAACGTGTGTCGCCTGTCGTGGGCGCCGGGTATTGTTCATCATCCTTAGGGGAGCGGTGTTGGGCCAAGCTGCTACCTAAGACGGGCCTGGTTGATGGGTCATATCATGGCTGAGTAGTGCTCATCGTCCTTAGGGGAACGGCGTCGGGCCGAGCTGCCACCTAAGACAGGATCGAGGCATGCGTCGCCCTGGTTGATGGGTCATATCGCGGCCGAGTAGTGCTCATCATCCTTAGGGGAGTGGCATCGGGCCGAGCTGCCACCTAAGACGGGATCGAGGCATGCGTTTCTAGTAGATTATTTGGCGCGACGAGTGAACTGATACTGCATTTACATAGACAATAATGTTTTTTTAACAAAGGTAGTGACCATTACAAGGACGAAGTCCTACCAGGCTGGCGCAGCAGCTATCGGCGATGTGTCACCGAGTAGCCTTTGGCATGATCATAGGTAGTACTTCCTGAGGTTGTCGCCTTTCTAGCTATGCTTGAGGACGACGCCGTCAAGATCTCGGAGGCGAAACGACGATGGTCGAGATGAACTGACGTCCTCGTACGGGTCTTCCCACTTGGGGCTGAGCTTGCCGTCGGCCTCGGGGTTGAGCTTCTTCTTGAGCACCAAGTCGCCCACCGCTATGGGTCATGGCTTCACTATTTTGTTGTAGTACTTTGCGGTCGCTGCCTGGTACCAGTCGATGTGGAGAGACGCGTCTTGCTGCAACTCGTCGAGCCCCTCGAGCGATGTCAGGTGGTTATCGTCATCCGGCTACTCGGTGATTTGCAGGGATTCGAACTCCACTTCGACCGGGGTGACGGCCTCCTCTCCGAACAAGAGCTTGAACGCGGTGTGCCCCGTTGCCCGGCTGACCGAGGTGTGGGATGACCATAGCATGCTCGAGAGCTCGTCCTTCCATTTTCCTGCAGGAAGCTCAAACATACGTGTACGTAAGCCCGAAGGAATGATACCATTAGCCATTTCTACCACCACATTAGCCTTTGGGTTCACAACTGAGGCGAAGCACAGCTTAATGCCAAGGTCGGAGCAGAAGTTTCTAAAATTCGCTGCATCGAACTGAGTCCCGTTGTCCACAGTCAACTTGCGTGGAAGGCCGAATCGACATACGATGCTTTTCCAAACGAATTTCTGCATAGCGGCCGAGGTGATTTTCGCCAGGGGTTCTATTTCTATCCACTTAGAGAAGTAATCCAGGGTGACAACGATGAACTTGGCACCCCAGCAAGCCGTCTTGAAGGGCCGATGAGGTCGATCCCCCAACGCGCCAAGGGCCAGGAGGGCGAGATGGCTTGCATTTTGCTTGCCGGTCTGTTTGTGCCTCGGCCCATCCATTGACACACCGAGCAGTGCTTCACCAGGTCTTGAGCATCTCTTAACGCCATTGGTCAGTAGAACTCAGCGCGGTATGCTTTGGTGACTAGGGACCTGGGGGCGAGGTTGCGAGCCGCAGAGCCCCTGGTGGATTTCCTTGAGCAAACCCCTGCCCTCTTCCGTTGAGATGCACTTCAAGAATGGAGCGCGCACTCCTCGCTTGTATAGGGACCCTTTATGAATGATGAAGCTCCAGGCGTGTGCTGACAGACGACGCGTTTCAACAGGGTCCTTGGATTGTTTCTTGGTGGAGAGGTGTTCCTCGATCCGGGTCCTCCAGTCCTCCGGCGAGACGGCACAGACGTCGGCCAGCCCTTCGGTCGAAGCGGTGGACAAGATCTCGCTAAACGCTCCGGGGGGCGGGTTGGTTCCACTGCTCGCCACTCAGGCTAGGAGGTCGGCCTCGGTGTTATCTCCGCATGGTATACTTTGGACAGTAATCCCCTTGAAGCGCTTCTCCATGGCCCTCATCGCCATCAGATACCAAGCCATCTCCGGGTCTTTTGCTTGATAATCTTTGCTGACTTGCCCAGCAACTAGTTGCACGTCACTCCTGACGAGGAGCCTACGCGCCCCGGCCGCATGTGCCTTGCGAAGTCCGAGCCAGAGCGCTTCGTACTCGGCGATGTTGTTGGTTGTTTTGAAGTCCAGTCGGACCGAGAACGATGCCTTGGCTCCCTCCGGGGACACCAGGACCGCGCCGGCCCCAGCCCCTTCTGCGCACCAGGAACCATCGACGTAGAGGGTCCAGGTCGGGTCTCCCATGTTCTGTGTGAGGCTAGGCTGAGGTACCCATTCCGCAACGAAGTCGGCCAGCACCTGCGACTTGATGGCTGTTCTGGGGAAGAAGTCGACCACGAACGGAGCGATCTCAGCCGCCCATTTGCTAACCCGGCCCGTGGCTTTCCGGTTGCGGAGCATCTCGCCTATCGGGAAAGAGGCACTCGTATCGGGTGAGCCAAGAAGTAGTGGCGGAGCTTTCTAGACGCCATGACGAGGGCATACGCCAGCTTCTCCAGCTCGGTGTACCGTATCTTCGCTTCTTGCAATGACTCAGAGACATAATAAACCGGGTTCTGGGTTCAGCCTTGCTCCTTGACGAGAATGGCGCTGACTGCCGAGGTCGTGGCAGCGATGTACACCAGGAGGATGTCACCGGGCGATGGACTCTGAAGGAGCAGGGGTGATGTGAGATATTTCTTCAGGGTCTCAAAGGTCGACTGGCATTCCTCGGTCCATTCAAACTTTCTAGATCCTCGCAAAACTTTGAAGAACGGGAGCCCCTTCTCCGCCGAGCAGGACACGAATCGTCCCAGGGACGTGAGGTGACCCGCTAGCCTCTGTACTTGCTTGGTCGTGGCGGGCAACTCCATGTAGAGGATTGCGTCGATCTTCTTCGGGTTGGCCTCGATCCCTCTCTTTGAGACGAGGAAGCCTAGGAGCTTTCCAGCGCGCACGCTGAAGACACACTTCTCCGGGTTTAATCCCATATCAGATCGCCTGAGGTTGGAGAAAGTTTCTTGTATGTCAGCCGCGTGAGTCTGGGCGAGGACACTTTTGATGACGATGTTGTCCACGTATGCCTCCACATTCCTGCCGACTTGATTGCTGAGAGTTTTACCGATCAGTTGGGCGAACGTCGCTCGCGCGTTCTTGAGGCCGAACTGCATTCGGATGTAGCAGAACGTCCTGCACAGAGTGATGAAGCTGGTCTTCTCCTCGTCCCCCTCGGCCATCCACACCTGGTGGTATCCCGAGTATGCGTCTAGGAAGCTCATGAGGTTGCAGCCGGAGGTGGCGTCGACCAGCTAGTCAATGTGAGGAAGGGGGAAGTTGTCCTTCGGGCATGCCTTGTTCAAATCGGTGTAGTCCATGCACATTCGCCACTGTCTATTTGCCTTTTTGACGAGGACCGGGTTCGCCAGTCACTTCGGGTGCAAGACCTCACAGATGACCCCGGCCTTGAGCAGCTTGGCGACTTGCTCGCGGGCGGCGACTTGTCGGTCAACCGACATCTTCCTTAGGCGCTGCTTGGCGGGGTGAGCCCCTAGTACGACCATCAACCTGTGCTCAATTATGCTTCGAGGCACACCCGGCAGGTCCTCGGGCTCCCACGCAAAGTTGTCGCTATTGGCTCGCAAGGTCAGCAGAAGTGCCTGCTCCAACTCGAGGGGAAGATCCACCCCGATCAACACAGTTTTGTGCGGCTCGTCCTCTAATAATATGACTGACCGGGTCTCTTCGTCCGACCAAGGCTTGGGGATCCACCATCCCGTGGTGGCCAACATGAACTGGTCACCGGAAGTGTCGATGCCGAGAACCTCGCCTTCCCCGGGTGAGACCTCAGTGCCGCTGGAAGAAGCAAGACGAGATGCTTCGGTTGCTGGGACGACGTCATGGACATATCTTATGGCCAAGGTTGTGGTTTCTTCGATGCGATGAGATAGGCCCTGGTCACCATACACCGTTATGACTCCAGTGGGGGCGGGGACCTTCATGCACAGGTAGGCGTGATGAGGAACTGCCCCAAACTTGTTGAGTGACATTCTTATGATGATCACGTTGTACTGGTAGGGCATGTTGACAACGTCAAATAGCACGCCCTCAGCGTGCTCACCAGCTTCGTTCTAGAACTTGACCGGGAGTTCAATTCGGCCAATGGCCCTGACCGGCTCGCTGCCAAACCCGAGGAGTGGGACGCCCAGAGACTGGAGGCATGAGCGCGGGATACCCATCTTGTCCAAGGCGGAGGCGAACAAGATGTTAGCCGAGCTTCCCCCATCTACGAACATGCGTCACACCTCCATAACTTGTCAGTTTTCTAATTAAACTAGAAACATTTGACCATTCATCTCATATTAACTCGCACAAAAATACTTGACTTTTCATTATCCGCACTGGCAAAGCAAAAACTCCAAAATTTTGCGCTAGGCCCACATCCACGTCATGCGCACATGTGGGCGAGCATGGCAAGGCGAGCAAAGAAGTCAGTGAGTGCACTTGTGTATTTCCTTCTTCTCATCCTACAAGGAGGTGTCACACACAACACCTTATATGTTGGTGTCCTTTCACCTTCACTAAGAGTATGGGACAAAGCACCTTACACATATCTAGGAATATTAATTTTATGGGCCTAGGCCCAATATATCTATCAATCTCCCACCAGACCCTAGAGGCACGTGAAATTGCCTTCTATTCCAATGTACTATTAATATACCATTGTTTCGGCGGACACCTATTAGGATTGAACATCTACCTAGAACATCAAACTACATTTATGTGATACTAGGCATTGAATTGCAAGTTTTGTGTGGACAAGTTTCTATTTACTGATACTAGGCTGCCATAGGCTATCCCTCGAGTGGAGCATATAAGTCATACCCCTGACCTCTTCATGAGCTTCTGATAGATTTCCCAAGTCTCATAGATTGCGACTTTCAGTTGAGTTCATATAGGTGTGTTCTTTTAAGACTGCTCTGTGGGACAACATCTTTGCTAATGATAGCCACAAGACATATTAAATTAAAATCATCCTGCCATACAGATTGTGAGAGTATTACATCTCTAGCGGAATAATGGGATTTCAAAGAGTAATCCCATCTCACCCCTTATTAGCTTAATATTAAGAATACATCAGCTTCTCGCAGTTCCTTCATGTCAAAACTTTGAGACAAAAAGTCATTGACCTCATTTATCACATCAAGGATAGTCCCAAAGATGAGTATGTCATCGACATATAAACACAAGATGACTCCTTCAACCCCACATGATGATAGTACACACATCTATTAACTTCATTTACCGCAAAGCCTGCAGATGTCAAAGTTCTATCAAACTTCTCATGACATTACTTAGGTGCTTGCTTGAGATACAAAGATTTTAAGTAACTTACAGACCTTACCCTCTTGACCATTTGCTACAAATCCATTAGATTGTTCCTTTTAGATTTCCTCATCCAAATCTCCATTAAGGGAAGTCTTCTTAACCCATTTGATGAACGAGAAGACTGTGTGAGGCATCTAAATATAGTAGCACCCGTATAGTGGTCAATCTAGCAAGAGTTGAGTAAGTATCAGAGAAGTATTTATCTTATTTTTGGGTATAACCCTTGGTCACAAGCGTTGCGTTGTACTTTTCTATAGTACTATCAGGCCTAAACTTCTTCTTGCACACTCACTTGCACCTTACTGGTTTACAACCATTGGGACTGTCAGTGATTCCCAAGTTCCATTGACAATAATGGAATCCATTTTGCTATGGACTACTTCATTCCAGTAGTGTGCATCTGGAGATGCATATGCTTCTGAAATGGTCTTGGGAGAATCATCCACAAGGTACGTGGTGAAATCATCATCAAAGAATTTTGCAATCCTTGGCCTCTTGCTCCTCTTAGGAGAACCATTGTCATCCTCCTCAGGAATTTGCTTATGTGTTTGTTCAAAATATTCAAAAGGAATGGCAGGTTTAGGAGTTAAATTATCTGTTTGACTAGAAGTACTAGGCATATCTTTTATTGAAAAGATGCTCTCACATAACTTAGCACACTAAGACTCTATTATCATACCGACATGCATGTCAGAGACCTCAAATGTCCACTAGAAACCTATAAGCAATGCCCCTATGAGCATATCCTAGAAAGACATAGTCCACAGTTTTAAGTCTGAGCTTGTGCTTTTTAGTTATTGGTATGTTGACTTTCGCCAAGCACCTCCATGTCTGCAAGTAAGAAAGTGATAAGTGATAGTTTCCTTCCTTCCCATTCCTCTTAAGGAGTTTTCTATTTATTTTTAGTGGGAACTCTATTTAGAAAACTCATTTAGAAAACTCGTTTATACCATATGCGAGGTTGACATTGGCGACCCGATTATACTGTATGCGACGATACACCTTAGCAATCGCTAAACCAATCTCCGATAGTTACTAACCTTGCCATAGGCATGATCAACCTGAACAACAAAGTTTGAGTTCCTGCAAGCAATCGAAGAACCAGCAAAAACTATGATAAATTGTAATATGAAATTGCAAGTATTAAATTGGCACAAGAGCTAGAAGAACAAAGTTTGGGATTCCACTGGCGATCTAAATAAGGCAGTAGTCCTACACGACTTGTAAATACAATATTGCAGCAATAGCTAAACAACTCAGTGAAACCCAAAAACCAAAGAGAGAATCCTAGGGGTATATAAAGAGAAGAGGTGATCTGTTTTAGATACAATCCCAGACTATTTTTACAATTGTGGTGTCCTTGTAAGGAATTTGGAGATGAGGCCAAAACAGGTTGAAAAGAGCACCAAATAAGCTTTTCAAAGTGATGATGTATAGTACAATATCCTGTATATTAGAAGGTATCCGCATACAATTCCCCGGGTTCTAGAAAGGTACTGCGTATTTAGTAAGGGTCCCTAGACCGCAAGGTAACCCCTCGAAAAGAGGGAAGATATCCCTTAAACTAGGAAGTCAATCCCGACATTCAAAGAAGCAGGAGTCCTACTCGGGTGTAAGTCCATGTACAGTACGACTCTGGGGGCCCCCTATATAAGGATCAGCAATCCTATAGGGGAGGACATGTTTTTCTAGTCGCACAGCGAGTTGAGCCAAATCCCAGGAGGTGAAGCCCTAGAAGACCCGCTACCTCGAAGGAGTCGAGTCCTGCGGGATTAGTTAGATTAGTCCGTGATTAGGCCTAGGGTAGCCACTAACATACACCCCCTTGTAAAGACGTTTTCTCCATCAATATATACGAACAGGACGTAGGGTATTATCCTGAGGGAGGCCTGAACCTGTATAAAAAAGGGCAGTTCCCTGTTGTCAGATCTCCTGGCCTTGGGCCCTAGAGGTCCCTACCCTCCACTATCACCGTTCCATGAATACCGTAAGATCGTCGATTCACCAATCGTCCACAGATGGCGCCGACCGTGGGGACCTCTTCGGATCAAGCCGTCCAGGAAGAATCAAAGTCGGCAGGATGTGCAACTAATCGCGATCAGCTCTTTTTGCCAACTGCACAGCCCTCGTCGGTCCGACCCGAAGAGGAGGAAGCAGATGCGACAGGAAGTCCGATCGCCCCCACGCGCCGTGCTGGGTACTCAGATTCGGGCTTCTACGACAACTTTGGCCCCATGGATCCGTACCCGGTCACGGATCGTGTGGACTTCGGAGAATGCGCCCCTGGAGAGTACTCGGATCACGAAGCAGATTGCTTCAGGGCCGAGTGCGCTAGGGCCTTCGACGGGAAGTTGGTGCTGAACGACAACCTCTCGGCAGGAACGACCAGTCCAATGGTCGGAATTTCACCTACGAGTTCTAATCGTCAGGATGATCACGACCTTACCCACGCCGCGTCCGATGAGGACAACACGATGGAGTGTGAGTACACATCATCTAACCAAGGACCTCGAGTGGTTCTTGCGATCGACGATGGCCGCGAAGATCTCGAGGACTGAGATATGCCTGGGGGCTCGCAATGATGCAGTACGATGGCCACTCTCCCCAGGAATGGGGACTTGCCTGTCGCTGCAGAAAGAACCCCTCTAGGAACGAGGGAATACATGTCCCGAACCGCTCGAAGGCTCGCGGAGGTGCGCAATCTGCTGTCACGACCACCGGCAGTGGATTTATCAACACCCGCAGGTATGCAATGGCTACAATGGCTAGGGGCTGACCTCCAAGAGGCCCAAGACCAAGCCGAGTCTTCTCGAGCCCAGTCGGTGACACGCAGCTCTACTCGAGTAAGAACCCCTTCTCCGCTAGAAGAGCGTGGCCGAGAAGGACGACACCCCAGGAACAGGTCTACTCAGGAGGAGCCACCCGCTGACCTCCGAGACCTGCTCAACAGGCACCGACACCAAAGGCGCCAGCAAGTGCAACAGCTCCCTCGGAGGGACCACACGCAACACGCCTACATTCGCGGCCGAACTTCGACCTCGAATAGCGGCGAGAATGCACCTTATCGGGGAGCCTTCAGTGGATGCCAAGCGCTATCCCAGGAGCTCCGGCAGGTGCGCTGGCCTTCTCATTTCAAGCCTGGGTCAATAGAATTGTATGACGGCACCACGAATCCCGTGGAGTTCCTACAGATCTACACCACCGCGATCGAGGCCGCAGGCGGGGACGAGAAGGTTATGGCCAACTACCTTCCTACCGCTCTCAGGGGAGCCGCTAGGACTTGGTTGACGAATTTACCCCCAGGAATGATCCGTTCGTGGGGACAGCTCTGTGATATGCTCCTCGGGAACTTTCAAGGTACCTTCCCAAGACCTGGTCATGTCGATGATCTATTCCTAGTTGTCCAACGACCAGACGAGACCTTTCGAGAGTTCACTAAGAGGTTTAGTGCGGTCCGCAACACTATTCCGGAGATAACTGACTCGGATGTCATCCGCGCCTTCACTCGGGGCAGTAGAAACGAGATGTGTACGCGCGACTTGATCATGCGACAGCCAAAGACCACGAGACAGCTCATGGACCTGGCCGAAAAGGCCGCCTGTGCGGAGGAAACCCTACGATACATCAAGCAGCAACGAGGCGGGCTGACCAATTCTCCCCTCCGAGCAAGGGACGATTCGAGAAAGACTAAATGCAAGAAGAAGTCCTCCGGAGGGAACAAGGAGAAAAGGGCCAAAGCCGACGAGGTAATGGCCGACATCTTCGAGAAGCGCACCTGGCGATCGCGCCCCAAAGACAAGCCTACCAATTCCTCCGACAATCCATCCAAGCCCTGCTGCGACTTTCACCAGACCGATTCGCATGATCTACGTCAGCGCCGCATCTTCAAGAAATACCTTAGGAAAGAAAGAGAGAAGTTCCGCGAGGAGGATCCTCAGGTCGCTAACAACAGTCGGGCCACGATTTCTGACGATGATGACTCCACTCCTGAGCCTTTCCAGGGGCACGTCAGAGCAATCGAGCACATATTTGGGGGCTCAACCTCTTATGAGTCAAAAAGGCAATACAAGGCGATTGCCCGAAAAGTTCTCGCGAGTGTACCGCGGGTCCCTCGGGCGGTCAAGTGGTCCGAGGTCACGATCTCTTTTGACCAAGACAGACTGCCCTGAGAACTGTGCTCGGCCGGGATGATATCCGATTGTGGTCAAACCAACAATCAACAACTGCCGAGTAGGCCGCGTGCTGGTAGATGGAGGGAGCTCCCTCAATATCCTATTCGCCAACGCCCTCAACGTAATGCAAGTACCACTGTCGTCTGTCCAGACGGTGACGCAGGCATTTCATGGTATCGTCCTGGGCTCGTCGGCCACGCCGATTTGGCAAGTCACGCTCCCGGTTACCTTTGGTAAACCGGAGAACTTCCGAACAGAGAAGATCCTGTTCGACGTCGTCGATTTTGAAACAGCGTACAATGCTATCCTGGGACGCCCGACTCTAGCCAAGTTCATGGCAGCAACGCACTATGCCTATCAGTGCATAAAGATGCCCGGCCCAAAAGGCATCCTCACGATAAAGAGTTCCTCCAAAGAAGCGCTCCTCTGCGATAAGCGCAGCCTCGACCACGTACAAACGCTCTAGGGAGAAGGGGAGCATGCCCCCTCAAAAGCCAATGCAGTCGTAAAAACTCTGAACCTAGAGAACTAATTCTAAATTCAATAAGAACAGTATTGACCTATGGAACAATTCTTTTCAAAGGCACCAGAGTTTTAAGGCAACATGTGAACCAACTTTAGGCAACTAAATGAAGGCAGCAATAGGAAACCAATCGAGGCATCAATCCATTGAGTTCCATAAGTCAATCTGTGTTCAGACTAATCTCCGTGAATTAGGCAACCATGAGTTTGTTAAGCTGAATTAGCTTTCATGTAATCATCCAGCTAATCCAGGTTTAACATGTATAGAAAATCTGTTCTTATCAGGTTTCTTAGCACCTTTCTCAAGTTTCAGAAAAAAAACATCTCTATATATATGTTAAGGCAACCGAATAGACATCATGGCAGCAACTTGTTCTTATCAGTTGTCGAAAAACATGTATGTAAACTACATACACATAGAAACTGATACCAAATGCTTCAGATGTAAAAGCACCTGAATAAATTAACCAAGATCAAATATAGAATCTGTTCTTATCAGAAATTAATCTTCTGTAAATTCTTCTCAGATCAAACTATTATAAAATGGAACTAAACCAAATGAAATATCTGTTCTTTTAGTTCAGTAGATGGACATAAATATATAAATATGAATGCAAGTCACCTGGAGCAGCAAGGGAGAAGGAAATCAGAGAACCAAAATCAGCCGAGAAGAGGAGCAAAGCCACCAGCAAGCTTGAGAAGCCAACCACTTGCCATCCAAACCTAAAAATTAGGTATATTCTTATACAAAACTATCATGGCCTTGCATACCCATACAGATGAAGTTTTGCTAGAAGTAAAGACCCTCAGAATCCATTTGGCATCACAGGAAATTGTGGGAGACTTTGGTAGTGTCTGTTCTTATCAATTGGGCACCTAATTGTCTCAAACCAAAAATCCTCATAACATGGATTGCATCATAGGGTTTTAAGGCAACTGTGTAGTATTCTGTTCTTATCAAATTCAATCACCATAGATTGAGTAACCAAACTAGATCAGGTGTAGCTCTGTTCTTTACAGCTAACATCCGATAGAAATACACACATATGTCTAAGCAATAGCATATATTCTCAAAAGAAACCGAGTATAGTACCCATTCTTATCAATCTACTTTCAAAATGCTAACCATCATTGTGGTATAGCAAAGAATCAAGAGTGGTACCAGCTCTTATCTTCAATATATGACTTAGCTATAAACTTGAAGGAGGTAACCAAAATGATATGCACAGTAGCAAAGGGGTTAAGTTTAGGGGGAGAGCATATCAGGATCAAAGCTAAGTAAAGATGCATATAGAATGGCATGCAGCAATACATAGCAAACACTTCCAGGAATGCATGCAGAAAATAAGCAATAATAGGTTATTTGATCATGTCAAAAGATAATGAGTACTCAACCATTACATATATCTACAATACACCTATAATCTCTGAGGTATATAAAAGCTAATAACAATTACATATCGTTGTCACAATCCATTTTAACTAGGAATCAAAGAACCTTCTTCCTAAATAGATGGGAATTAGTCTCTATAGCATTAACAACAGGATCCAAGTTTTAGTTTTCTGAACAAGACCTACTGAACACATCAGTAGGCCAATATACATGCCACAAGCCAATCTAGAATGCTTCCAACTAAATCATATGGGTAAAGCTCTAGTTGACTAGCTAGTGTCATGCTCCTACCAGCCTTGAAAAAAAATAGACTAGAGCATGCCAACAGCATCAATTAGTTAGCTAAATTAAAGAGCACACGTTCTTCAGTCTGATAAGCTACTGTAAGCATACACATCTGCTCACCTCAGTCAATTAAACTGATACGGGGTGTACCACGTAACAATATATCAGATCAGGCTAAGACCATAAGCATAGCTAAGAACAGGGTGGCATGTGGGTATGTCAGTTTTTCGAACCTGTAAGAACCTGTATAGCTACTTTAGAATTACTGACCAGACAACAATAGCTCTCGCCAAATTTCTCTTGCATTTTCTTAACTCTCTTCTTTGATTCACCAATTCCAGAATGGGCACATAAATTAGATTCCTAACCAGATTTTGGTATTTCTGGACAGTTGGTAGAGCACACAAGCAAATATTAATTTTAAACCCTCAAACACGTTAACATTAACACCACAACTTAGCACAAAATGTCCCAAACTGAATTACAAGATTAACGCCAGTCAATTAGAGTGAAGTTATTCCTTAACAGTAAAGAAAATAATCCAACTCATGAACATCGATTCTTTCAGGAATGGAGATGTTAAGAATGGTAAGGAGTCTATAATCGGTCGAGTACTAAAGCTGCTGTCAAACCGTGAATCAGCACAGTCAAAGAATTAAATTGGTTGTCTAACAATGATTTAATCATTTTAGCCATGGCAGCATTTTTTAAGAGATCTCCATTTTTAATCCCATGAACAGTAGAAACTAGTACAACTCCAGCAAAAGAACAATCTTGATGCAAATATCAGCAAAAACTTGATAGCCGAAGTGCTTATGTACAATAATCCCCAAATCAACTAAACATTCTAGAACCCTAAAGTAAGAACCCTAGAATTGGGAATTTAATTCAAGAAGAGAATGGGGGTAATAGAAGGAAAGAAGAAGGGAGTTGGAAGACTTACCATGGGCGACACCTCGTCGCCGGGGTTGCAGGCGCGGTGAACTCACCGCCGTCCACCGGCGACAAGGCACCGGGGCGGTCTCCAAGCAGGAGGCGGCGAAGCCAAGGCAAGGGCGGCCATGGTGGGAGGAGAGGCCGGTGGCAGAACAGAGGGGAGGCCGGCGGCGGAACAGAGGAGAGGCCGGCAGTGGTGAGAGAAGACCGGAGGCGGCAATCGGGCGGCGGGCCAGTGGGGCTGGACCGAGCCCTAGGCCGGAAGCCGAGAGGGAGAGCGACGGGGGTGAGGGTGGAGTGGGGGGAGGCGGCGGGGGTGGGGGTGAGGGTGGAGTGGGGGGGAGGCGGCGGGGGTGGGGGGAGGCGGCGGGGATGGGGGTGAGGGTGGAGTGGGGGGAGGCGGCGGGGGTGAATAGATAGGGGTGAGGAGAGAATGATTTTTATCTCCCGTGTGTGTTGTCCCGCCCAAGCCCGCCTCTCCCGCCTGTCAGCCCGCCTCTCCCGCCCAATATTTTCTATCTTCCCGCCCTATCTGTGACGGATTAGTATCTCACAACTATGACGGTCATGTCTGTCCGTCATAAATACACCACCGTCACATTAAGCCTGCTGCACCTAAGGAATATCTGTGACGATTTATGGAAACGTCACGAGAAAACCGTCATGGATTAACGGATTTCTTGTAGTGTGCTAATTGTAGAGAAGGAATGGGTTGGGACAAATATCATGTGCATGAGGGCTTTCTGTTTCAAGCTAACAAACTATGCATTCCCGAGTCATTCGTGCGTTTGCTACTTTTGCAGGAATCCCACGGCGGTGGCTTGATGGGACATTTTTGGCGGGACAAGACCTACATGATGCTGTCCAACCACTATTATTGGGCAAAAATGTGAAGAGATGTGGAGAGATTCGTCCAACGATGCATCACATGCCACAAAGCTAAGTCAAAGCTAAACCCTCATGGTCTTTATACTCTACTTCCTATTCCTAGTGCACCTTGGGAGGATATTAGCATGGACTTTGTTTTAGGATTGCCTAGGACCAAAACGGGGAGGGACTCGGTCTTTGTGGTTGTGGATAGATTCTCAAAAATGGCACATTTTATTCCTTGCCACAAGACCGACGATGCTTCACATGTTGCTAATTTGTTTTTCAGGGAAATTTGAGGCTTCACGGTGTGCCCAAGTGATGCGGACATCGCCATGGACAACACTCTCTCAAGCTATTCAAATCCAAGCGACACATGTGTTGGATCATATGTTGCCAAGACATGGCATGAAAAGGTGAATCCTCTCCTTTACACGTGTCCATCTAATCCTACCAAGAATGGCATGCTACTTTATGTCCCTATGTTTTGCATTCTTAGGTCTGGAGATCCTAGTGACGTGAGGGTAAGGGAGGAAGCTGTCGCTGCAAAGGAGCAAAGGAGCAATGGGACTGAAGAAGAGACTCCAAGCGCCAAGCCCCCAAGCTCCAAGCCGAGTCCCAGCCGAACCGCTGCCTCGGACCCTCCGGACGTGCACTGAAAGTGAAGACCCGGACTGTTCGGCTGAGGCCCGGACCCTCCGGATTTGAGCCGGACCTCAACCCGGACCCTTCGGGTGAGTATCCGGATCCTCTCTGGAAATGCCGGATTTCAACCCGGACACTCCGGCTGAGTGTCCGGATCTTCTCTGGACAGGCCCGGACCTCCACCCGGACACTCCGGGTGAGTGTCCGGATCGCTTCTGGAAACCCCGGAGGTCAGCCCAGACACTCCGGCCACCCGGACAGTTTGGCCCCAATCCGGACAGTCCGGATCTACCTGCGCGCAGGAAAACGGGCCACGGCCCATGTAATCCCTGAGTGGCGGGTTAGACTACAAATACCCCGGACCCCTCCCTAATTAGGGTTGAGACTTGATATTAAGAACTTAAGAGAGCTTTGCTCCTCATCTAGGGTTAATCCCTCTAGATTAGGAGTTCCATCTTAGGCCTTGTAATCTCTTTGGATTGTAAGGACCGGCGTGTGCCCCCGGATGGTAATCGAGGCATTCATTGAGAGGAGGAGTTGATTTGAGTCCTAGTTCCAAAGGCTTGCCCGTTGGGGTTTTGTTGTTGGTTTGGGATTTCATCTAGGCCCTTCTAGTTATCTCCTTGTCCAAATCGTGAAGATCGGGAGCCCTCCGTATCACCAAGACCATCGTCTTCGACCGCGACGTCAAGTTCCTCAGCTATTTTTGAAGACATTGTGGGCCAAGTTGGGAGTCAAGCTTCTCTTCTCCACAACTTGCCACCCACAAACCGATGGGCAAACCGAGGTCGTCAACCGCACCTTGTCAACTCTCCTCCGCACCATGATCAAGAAGAGCTTGAAGGAGTGGGAAGAATGCATTCCCCATGTGGAGTTCGCCTACAACCGAGCGGTCCATTCTACTACAAGCACGAGCCCATTCAAAGTGGTGTATGGCTTCAACCCCTCTACACCACTCGATCTTCTTCCACTACCACTACACGAGCGCGTCAACATGGATGCTTCCAAGCAAGCCGCTTTCATCAGGAGGCTCCATGAGACAACAAGAGCTACAATCGAGCAACAAGTGCTTCGACACGCCAACAAGGTCAACAAGAGCAAGAAAAAGATGGTGTTTGACCCCGGTGATCTTGTGTGGGTTCGCCTCCGCAAGGAGCGTTTTCCCGAAGCACGCAAATCCAAGCTCATGCCCCGCGGAGATGGACCTTTCCAAGTGCTTCAACGCATCGGCGACAACGCCTACAAGATTGATCTTCCACCGACCAAGTACTCGGTGAGCAACACCTTCAACATCACGGATCTTTCACCCTTCCATGGCTACAACGACTTAGAGTCGAGGTCGACTCCTCTTCAAGAAGGGGAAATGATGCGGACATTACCTCCATCAAGGATGACAAGAGCCCAAATCCACCTTTGAAACCTATTGGACCAATGACAAGGCTCGAGCCAAGGCTATACAACATGAGGTGACTCTATTCCTTGATACATCTCCACTTGATTTGAGTATGAATGGTATGCTACCTAATGCTTTGATTCTTTGCTTGCTAAGGTATGAAGGAGCAACCAAGTGGAAGAACCAACTGACGAGCAACGGGACTGAGGAAGAAACGCCAAGCATCAAGTCCCCAAGCCCCAAGCTGAACCCCAGCCGAACTGCTGCTTCGGAACCCCTGGATGTGCACTAGAAGTGAAGACCGGGGCTGTCCGGCTGAGGCCCGAACCCTCCGGATCCGAGCCGGACCTCAGCCGGACCCTCCGGGCAGGTATCCGGATCCTCTCTGGAAAGGCTGGATCTCAACTCGGACACTCTCGCTGAGCGTCCAGATCTCCTCTGGAAAACCCGGACCTCACCCGACACTCCGGCTGAGTGTCCGGATCTCCTCTGGAAATCCCGGACATCAGCCCGAACCCTCCGGCCACCCGGACCCTCTGGCCTCAATCCGGACCCTCCGGATTCTGCCTGCGAGCAGTAAAATGGGCTGCGGCCCATGTATCCAAGGGTTACGGGGTTAGGACTATAAATACCTGTACCCAAACACTAATTAGGGTTAGACTTGTTGTTAAGACTAATAGTGAGCTTTGCTCCTAATCTAGGGTTTCATCCCTCTAGATTAGGGTTCCATCTTAGACCTTGTAATCTTCCTTGGATTGTAAGGACCGGCGCGTGCCCCCGGATGGTAATCGAGGCATTCATTGAGAGGAGGAGTTGATTTGAGTCCTAGTTCCAAAGGCTAACCCGTTGGGGTTTTGTTGTTGGTTTGGGATTTCATCTAGGCCCTTCTAGTTACCCTTGTCCAAATCGTGAAGATCGAGAGCCCTCCGTATCAGTATCTCCCGGACATGTTGGTCGTAGTAGCGTCTAAGGCTTTGTTGATACCTGGTTTATCTCATCAGCGCTTGAGTCCTTTTCTCCTCAATGATGTTGAGGTCATCCTCTCATCGGAGGCACTCGTCCTTGTCAGCGAATAACTCGACGCGGGGAGATTTTAGTTTTAGTTCACAGGGGAGCATGGCTTCGGCCCTGTAAACTAAGAAGAAAGGAGTTTCACCTGTAGCCTAACTAGCTATGGTCCAAAGTGCCCATAATACTGATGGCTCGAGGGCCCATGCCTTCGCGTGGGCTGATAAGTAGTTGAGAACACGGGTCTTCATGCCTTGTAATATGAGACCATTGGCACGATTGACCTGTCCGTTGCTCTATGGATGAGCTATGATGCAAAACATATCTTGATACCGAATTCTTCATAATGGTCGATGAAGGTTGTGCTCGAGAACTGAGTGTCGTTGTTGGCTTTGATCCACTTGGTGAAAGTGACAATTGCGACGAAGAGGAACTTGAAGCCCCCGGGCAACACCGTGAAGGACCCCAAAATATACAGACCCCATGTCATGAAGGGCCACGACAAGGGTATCATCTGCAATGCTTGGGTGGGATGATGAATGTGTCTTCTATGAAATTAACACTGATAGCAGTGCTTAACGAGCTCGCTCACGTCATGGAGAGCTGTCGGCCAATAGAATCCTTGTTTAAAGGCCTTTTCGACCAGGGTTTGGCAAGATGCATGTGCTACACACACCCCCCATGGATCTCTTCGAGTAGTTCATTACCTTGCTTCCGAGTGATGTACCGCATGACCACTCCGTGGGCTCCTGCAATAGAGGACACCGTCAACTAGTGTATACATCTAGGCCCTTCGGGAAATTTGCTTGGGTAGTGTGTCGTCCTTGGGTACTGTTCAATTTGAAGGTACATGAAGAAGGTATCCATCCAAGAATCTTCATAATCGAGAGAAGCTACGAGTTGTCCCACGACTCCCCTTGGAGTGTAAATATCTCACTACTGCAGAATGGGCCTTTACTGACGGGCTGTTAACCCCCTCTACTGACGGGTTGGGGGCCTGTCAGCCTAGGAATGTCAGTGGAGGGGTGCCCTCCACTGACGGGCGGGCTGCCCGTCAGTACTGGCTGTGACTAGTGACGGGCCTAATTTACCCGTCAGAGGAAAGATATCACCACTGACGGGCCCGTGGTGAGCGCCCATCACTAGTTCTCCCTTCCACTGACGGGCATTTTATAATGGCCCGTCACTAGTAGATTTACGAGGTTAAAAAAAAAGAGCTGCATCTCCATGTTGAACTTGTTGATGAAGGCCTCCACCCACCGGTTCAGCTCGTCCTGTCCCAGCGACGGCTCCCGGTGCACCTTCCTCCCTCCTCCCCCCGCAGCGGCGTCATTGAACGTCTCCGCCTTCCGCATCGTCGCTGGCGCCAGGGGTGGTGCCTCCTCGCCGCTGCCACCGCCGGCAGATGGGCGGCGGCCGGGGCGGGTGTCCCAGGTGTTGGACTTCTTGAGGTGCCGTGCTAGCGGCGGTGCCCGTCCTTCCGTGATGGCCTTCCACGTGCTCTCCAGCGTGTCCTCCCTCCGCGGCAGCAACACCCGCAGCACCCTGCTACCTGCAATAACAGCCCAATCTCACGTCGCCATCAGCAAAATTGCTCTTGCTAGAATTTCAACCAAAACCGCAATTTTATCGGCTCGAGATATGCAAGAAAGTGGGGTCTTTCTAGGCCAAAATAGGGGAAAATAATGGCTAATTTTGTTTTTTACCTTCTGGGCTGGGCTTGGCCGCCTTTCGACCGAACCGCGCCGACGACAGCGGCTTCTCCCTCGAGTTCGTTAGGTCCGCGAGCGGAGCCGCCTGGTTGTCCACCTCCGCCTCCTTTACCCTCCGCTGCAGCATCCATGCGGAGCTCGAAATCAAAGTCTTCCTCTTCCTCCACCTCCGGTGCTGGGGCCGTCTTCACCACAGGCTGCTCCACGACCACGGCCTCCGGAACCCGCGCCTAGGGCAAAGTTCGCGGCTGGTTCAAAAAACGAACGCGCGGGGACTTGTGAAAATTTCACCAAGTCCCCGCTTATATAGTGTAAAAGATCCACTGACGGGCACATAATAAGTGCCCGTCAGTGTATGTCCTCACCACTGACAGGCCCCTGGTGAGCGCCCGTCACTGGTTCCCCCTTCCACTGACGGGCATTTTCTAAGGGTCCGTCACTCATTGCATCATATTGGTTTTTTATTTTTTATAAAATCTAAATGTGGTCTAAAAAATATGAAAATTGGCATGGGGTCATTATATGACCTCATGAGGCTGTGTTTAAAATTTTAGACAAATTCACAAAAGTTGGACTATACATTGCTTTGTAACTCAGGCATCTGCAAGGAAGCATCATAGCATTCAAAGGGAAAGTATGAAGATTGAAGTACACATCACAGTTTCTTTATCATTTGAACTTGAGATTTGGACTACAACTTGATATTACACTATTATACGCTAATATTTGTTCATGTTCCATCTTGTTATGTAATAATTTGTATTTTCTATTTTTTGAAATACCAATTTGAGGTACCATGTGTAGTACCTTCCCGAAATATTTATCTAAAATGGTCCAAAATTTTTATACATGGAATATACTACATTATATTGGTAATGTCAAAATTAGGCATTTTTCTGAAATCATTTGCTATTTTTTAGGCATTAAATGAATATCTAGCTATTTACTGGATATATTTCAAATTTGAACTACAAGTATGTTAAAGAAGGCCTCTAAATGGAAGCAAAATTCATATATAAGTACCTATGTATCTTTTTAGCTCATATCCAGAAAATATATAAAAAAATTCAAATATTTTCTTGGGAAAATTCAAACCTTTACTTGCATCTTAATGATTTTTCATTTTATATAAACTCTAAATGTGGTCTAAAAAATATGAAAATTGGCATGGGGTCATGAGATGACCTCATGAGGCTATGTTTAAAATATCAGACAGTTTCACAAAAGTTGGACTATACATTACTTTGTAACTTAAGCATCTCCCAAGAAAAGAAATAAAAAATAAAATAAATACTAGAAATTCCAGGAACTCAGAAAATTATGAAACTTGATCTGTTGTCTAGATCTATTCATTTTACAAATTTTGCAAAAAGAATCAATTTATTTGTACTTATAGATCAAAAGTTATTGATGTTTGTTGATGCAGTGCTTTTGGGCTAAAATACCAGTGACGGGCCCGATAGACATGCCCGTCAGTGGAGACCACTTCTCCGCTGACGGGCACTTAAGTAACACCTGTCAGTGAAAAGAACACATCATCTTGGCACCTTTGTTCATCTCCACTGACGGTCCGCGTAGTGGCCCGTCAGTGGAGACTTCCTCTCCGCTGACGGGCACTTAAGTACCGCCCGTCAGTGGAAAGAACACGTCATCTATGGCACCCTTGGTGCATCTCCACTGACGGGTGGCTTGGTGGCCCGTCAGTGGAGGTCCTTACGTCCTGCCTGGCTACCGTCTCCGCTGATGGGCATTTTGTTGTCCGTCAGCGGAGAGCCCCTCCAATGACAGTCCATCATGTGCCCGTCAGTGGAGGGGGTTCAGCAGAGGGTCAATCTGCAGTAGTACCTATTGATGTCCTTGAATTGTTATAGGGTTCTTGGTCCACCATCCCTTTGGCTGTAGCTTCTGTAGAAGTCATAGAACCAACCTTATTGTCTGCTAAAGCTATGGACGGCGTCGAGCGACTTTCTGCAAAGTCTCGTGTGGACATGGAGATCATGAGGATGCCAGGCGGGCAGGACTATCAGCTCGGTAGTTGTCCATCCTTGGGATATACCGTACTTCAAGTCTGATAAATTTCTTCTCTAGCTTCCTCACCCCCGCAAGGTAAACTGTCATGGTTTGATCCGAGGTTTGATACTCCTTACTAATTTGCTTCACCACCAACTATGAGTCCCTACTCACAAGAAGGTGGCGGATGCCAAGCGCAGAAACTACTCGAAAACTAGCAAGCTAACCCTCATACTCGGCCACGTTATTCTTACACTAGTACAGAAAAGGTTATCACTGACGGGCAGATATCACCCATCTGTGACGGGCGGGGAGCCCGTCAGCAACCAATCGTCAGTGGTAACACAAGTTACCTCTGACGGGTGGCATACCCGTTAGAGATAGCACATTATCTCTGACTAGCGGGAATTTGAACCCGTCAGGGATAACCGTGGGAGAGGACCACATGATCGAAACGTAGCACACATCTCTGACGGGTAAGTTCCAGAAGACCGTCAGTGATGACACCTACCTTTGACGGCTACTAGTAGCCGACCAGTCAGAGCTGGAAGTTACCACTGATGGGCTATGTATTGCTGCCCATCAGTGATGAGTCTTACCTTTGACGGTTCTTTAAAGTTGCCCGTCAGTGATCACTCTTATTACTGACTGTTTTGTATCTGCGCCGTCAGTGATGATCCTATTCACAAACCTATTTTGCTGGCTAGCCTCAGGATTTGCTAGCCATGCTAAAAAAAATTCCCAGCTGTGCAGCCCCTAGCTACACAGCCTCTCAGTAGCCCCAGCTACGAGGCACAGGCACAAAGTATACACATCACAAATATTTGAAATAACAACGTACATCACATAGCATCACATTTACAACACATTCACAAATATCTGAAATTTACAAATCGAAATGCAGACATGCACATCTCTCATGCGGCATTGAAGAGAACAGAGTTACAAATCGAAATGAAATTCACGTTGTATTGAAGAGAATAGAGTATACAAATATGAACTAAGTTATCAATAAGTCAACATTTTTCGGAGGTGGGAGGCAGTTCTACGCCGGCGTAAAATTCACCACCTGGCCGGACGACATATTGGTTCAAGAAGTACGCAAAGACATGTCTCATGTGGCATTGATCTCGTAAGTAGTCGTAGTCGAGAGTCAGGTAGTTCTTGAAGTCTTTTTCACTGCAAAGTGGGTTGTAGTAACGAACCATCGCGTCCATGTGCGTGCACACATAAAACCCACATGTCACGCTATTCGCCGGCTGCTGCCTGCACGGGAAGTCAAACACGTGGCTGAGCCTAGGATTTGACTTTTTCCAGCGCGCCGTCCCTCCCATTGCCCTAAATTTGGCGTACGCCTCGTCAATGCACCACCGAATCTTGGAGAAGTCCCTAGGGGGTAGTCCTTCTCCGCGCCTGAGAGAATCAAGGTAAAATACCTTGTTCCAAGGTACGACTATCACGAGAAGGACCCAATGGTCGCTGCATAGACCAGATGAGATGCATGTAAACACACGCAGCTATTTAATTAAGTGCTCGAACAAAAAATTGACGCAATTAGTAAAGAACTCACGGAGGGTTATACGGCAAGATTAGCATTTCACTGTCCCTTTGCGCGAGCCATGCCTGGGAGATGAAATCAACGACCGACTCAAATGCTTCGTCGATTTGGCGGTCGTGCAAGATGCACGGATCGATGAACCCAATGCTCGCTTTGTTACACCTGGCCTCTTTAGATTGCCAGAGTGTCCAGACCCTCATTAGCGTGGTGTCTAGTCTCTTCAGGTTATACATGCTCCAGACGGCTTCAAAGTCGACGTTGAATGAACGACTGTCAAACTATCGATAAAAGTGGTAACTTTCTGGTATTTCAAGTTTGATGAAGGACACAAATCGATCCGGTTGACTCGACTGTAGCACGATCATATCATGCAGCAGTTTTGCCTCGGCTCCCAAAGTTTGTATTTCATTGTCCGGGAGGAGCGGCTGACCGAGAATGTAGCTGTCTGCCCTTGCTTTCTGTCGTACTTCAGGAGTTGACGCGTAGGATAGGGACTTAGCGGCGCTATCTTGTTTTGCTAACCTCTTTGTTGTGCCGCCCCGTTTGGTGTTCCTTCTCTTTGGAGCTTTTTGGGCCGTACTTGGATCACTCTCCGTACGTATTATGTTTTCCTTAGGCGTAGGGCCAGCAAATGCCTCCTTCATAGCTCCGTGAAGTGTGCCTGGAGATAAAGTATTCGCATCACCTTGCGCACTGACGGGCTCCGCTGGCGGTACGGCATTCTTCGGGTCCTGCCTATGCTTGGTGCGTCTTTCTTTTCTCGGTGGCTCAGGTGCATCGACAAGTGCCGGCTCAACTTCCATTGGAGTGTCATCTGCCTCCGGTCCCTCATGGGCTGGCATCGAATCTTCATCTCTCCGGTTGAATGACAGATGTGTTTGGCTCAAGGCCAAAGGAGATATCCGGGTTGATGGAGAGGCGCTGCCTGGAGATGCGCGAGTCGAGGCCCCTTCTACAATCACTTGAGCCTTCGGCCACTGTATGAAGGTCATCAAGCATTGTCCTAGCGTGGTCGCATCCTCTTCAGGAGTTACAGGGACAGTCATGGCACCGAACTCGGCAACTACCTTATCCACCTGTACCTTCACCATGTCTGGCGATGTAATCTAATGGTGCGTCAGGGCCCCCGAAGAAGCTGGCATCAGTAGGCCGTGTGCGACAGTAACATTGGCGCCCGGCACAGGATAAACCAATCGGCATTTCGTGGGCACCTGCACTTGTGAAACAGTTAAAGGTTGGTTCTCGGCCATTAGAGTAGTGTTTGAAACATAGGATGTGTATGAAAGATTCTACTAAGTACCATGAACTTACATTTACGTTATCACACGGATACGATGTAGCTACCCCATCAGAGGTGGCTGCGTTGGTAGAGGCACAACTGCTCCCTCCAGGAACGTTCGGCGCACGATGCGTGGGTGGCAGATTGATACGGAGGGTTCCCGATCTTCACGATTTGGACAAGGATAACTAGCTAAGCCTAGATGAAAACCCACCCCAACAACAAACTCCAACGAGAAAGCCTTTGGGGAACTAGGAACCAAATCAACCAAGCTCTCAATTGAATGCCACGTTTACCACTCGGAGGCATGCGTCGATCCGTTCAATCCAAAGGTAAGAAAGGCCTAAGGTGGAACTCCCAAACCTAGAGGGATGAACCCTAGATTAGGAGCTAAGCTCACTTTTAGTCTTAACAATCAGTCTAAACCCTAATTAGAGAGAGGTACGGGGTATTTATAGTCTAACCCGCCACTTAAGGGATTACATGGGCCGTGGCCCGTTTTCCTGCGCGCAAGTAGATCCGGACTGTCCGGGTGGCCGGAGTGTCCGGGCTGACCTCCGGGCTGAACTCCGGGTTTTCCAGAGAAGATCTGGACCCTCAGCCGGTGTGTCCGGGTTGAGGTCCGGGATTTCCAGAGGAGATCTGGACACTCAGCCGGAGTGTCCGGGTTGAGGTCCGGATTTTCCAGAGGAGATCCGGACACCCACCCAGAGGGTCCGGGCTGAGGTCTGGCTCGGACCCGGAGGGTCCGGGCCTCAGCCGGACAGTCCGGGTCTTCACTGTTAATGCACATCCGGGGGTTCCGAAGCAGCAGTCCGGCTGGGGTTCGGCTTGGAGCTTGGGGACTTGATTCTTGGCGTCTCTCCCTCAGTCCCGTTGCTCGTCAGTGGGCTCTTCCACTTGGTTGCTCCTTCATACCTTAGCAAGCAAAGAATCAAAGCATTAGGTAGCATACCATTCATGCTCAAATCAAAGGGAGATGTATCAAGGAATAGAGTCACCTCATGTTGTATAGCCTTGGCTCGAGCCCTTGTCATTGGTCCAATAGGTTGCAAGGGTGGATTTGGGCTCTTGTCATCCTTGATGGAGGTGATGTCCGCATCATTCCCCCCTTCTTGAAAAGGAGTCGACCTCGACTCCAACTCGTTGTAGCCATGAAAGGGTGAAAGATCCGCGATGTTGAAGGTGTTGCTTACCGAGTACTTGTCTGGTGGGAGGTCAATCTTGTAGGCATTGTCGCCGATGCGTTGGAGCACTTGGAAGGGTCCATCGCCACGGGGCATGAGTTTGGACTTGCAGTCTTCGGGAAAATGCTCCTTGCGGAGGTGAACCCACACAAGGTCACCGGGGTCAAACACCATCTTTTTCTTGCTCTTGTTGACCTTGTTGGCATGTTGAAGCACTTGTTGCTCGATTGTAGCTCTTGTTGTCTCATGGAGTCTTCAGATGAAAGTAGCTCGCTTGGAAGCATCCATGTTGACGCGCTCGTGTAGTGGTAGTGGAAGAAGATCGAGTGGTGTAGAGGGGTTGAAGCCATACACCACTTCGAATGGGCTCATGCTTGTAGTAGAATGGACCGCTCGATTGTAGGCGAACTCCACATGAGGAATGCACTCTTCCCATTCCTTCAAGTTTTTCTTGATCATGGTGCGGAGGAGAGTTGACAAGGTGCGGTTGACGACCTCGGTTTGCCCATCGGTTTGTGGGTGGCAAGTTGTGGAGAAGAGAAGCTTGACTCCCAACTTGGCCCACAATGTCTTCCAAAAATAGCTGAGGAACTTGACGTCGCGGTCGGAGACGATGGTTTTGGGCACACCGTGAAGCCTCACAATTTCCCTGAAAAACAAATTAGCAACATGTGAAGCATCGTCAGTCTTGTGGCAAGGAATAAAATGTGCCATTTTTTAGAATCTATCTGTAATACCCAGATTCGACAATTAGGGTTTTGCTCTGCATTTCATGCATACATGGCATCATCATCACCCACAACTTGCTTTAACTTAGTCGTATATCAATCTTACTTTATCGAATACGTGCATATCTCATCCTCGGTGGATATGTTATTAAACCCCAATCAACTTATTTGGAGTATCGAACCCCGATAATAACATTCGCAAGTGGTGGGACCAGTGGACCCCGTCGATGGATCCCTCTACTAACCCTCTCATTTCTCCCCAAGACTTGCCCCAATAGCCACATGAAATAACACTCCAACCGAAAATGTCCGAGTGCAAACCCTAAACCGTCGAAAGCTAGGGTTAAGCAATTGAACAAGTTAAGGTACATAAAAACTCGTCAAAACTTGGAAATAGCCAAACATATAAACATGCTAGCTCCATGCAAAATTTCAACAGCTTTGGAGAAGTTGAAAACCTAATTGGGGTCTCAACGTCGAATTAGGTCAAACCGACGATTGAACTAAGGACCCATTCAAACAAGCTCCAAATTGCTTCAAAATTCTACAGTAGCTCAAAAGTAATGTTTATAAGGTCCTGTAAAAATTTCAAGAACTTTGGAGCTGTTTTGGAGCATAAAATAACGCCGGGAATAACACTGGTATTCAAGAAATTAAAAAAGGGAAAAAGAAAACCCTAAAGGGTTTTGGGCCGAAACCCCCTGGCCGGCCCACCTCCATCCCGCCGGCCCTTCCCGCTTTCCCCTTTACTTGCTTTCCGCCTCTCCCCTCAGAAGACGCCCCGGGGCCAGTGCGCTTTCCCTCTTCCCGCCTTCCCCCTTTCCCTTTTCCGCCTCCACCTTCCAGGTAACGCCTTTGGCCCCATTGCGCCTTCTCTCCTCACCCGCCGACCGGGACCCACCGGTCAGCATCTTCACGCCACGCCTTCACCACTAGTTCGCTGCCGTGGGCGGCGCCCCTGTTCCGACCGGCGCGGTCCGAGCCTCCGCCGCCCAATAAATGCGTCGTTCGGGCCGGCTCGTTCCCCATTTTCTCCTCCACCCAAAACCTAGGCCTCGCCGTCTCTCTCCCGTGCGCAATTTCTCGCCGGCGCCCTCGTCTTCCCCACCCCCGGTGCTGTTCCGGCGTGAAATCTCCACCGCTCCCGTGGTTCTCCGACCTCATTTCCTTCTCCCCGAGCTCCTCAATCCCTTTCCTAACACCCCCATTTCTCCTTCTTGCAGCCCCGAGCCCGAGACTCCTCGCCGACGAGCTACCGGTCGCCGCCGCCGTTTGCCCCGTCGCCGGCTCTCCTCCAACTAGCCCCGGCTCCCTGCGCCGCCGCCTTGGACCCGGGGTAAGCAGCCGCCGCGTTTGCCGCTTCTCCCGACCGCTGCCGTGCCCGAGCACTGCCCCGGCCATCTCCGGTGAGGTGCGCCACCGCCGAGCTCTCCTTCGGTTGAGCCAGGGTGAGAGAGTGTGAGGGAGAGAGAACAGTGGGCGCGTGGCAAGCCATGGTTGGCTGCCCCACCGCACCAACCGACGTGTAGGTCCCCCATGTCAGTGGGTAGAGGTGTGTGAGCAGTTAGGGTTGAGAAACCAGGGGTAGGCTTAGCTGGGTGCATTTAGGGATTTGGTTTTAGCTCGGGGTAGCCTTCGGGTAGCGTTAGCATTTAGGTCTGCGTGGATTAGGGTTAGGGCTTGGATTGTTTTTCTGACGATTTCGAAACGGCGATATCTTTTGATCTGTAGCTCGGATTTTAGCAAACTTGGACTTTCTGGAAACCTTAGGAAATTTCCTACATTTTGGCTGAAACAAAATTTTATTTTGACCAATCACATTATAGCCCAACTTGAACTCAAATCAATCCACCCCCTTTTAACATCGTTCTTCGATAAGCCGTATCTCGATGGTGTTAGCTCCAAAGTTAGTAAACCCTGATGCTCTAGTTTCGTATCGTAGAGCACTACTGTAGTACCACCTTTTTAAGTCGTGAGCATCCATTATACGTAGTAATTTTCCACCCTAACCATACAACCAATCAAATTGACCTGCATGTGGTATTAGGGTTTTCCAACGGTCTTCGAATTAACGTAACTCTTACACAGTAGCTCCGTTTCCGATAAATGTTTTATATTTGGAAACCTCGTGAGATTATCTACAAATTGGATTAAACATGATGTCCAGAATCCCAACTTAAACCTAAACCTAATTCGGAGTGAGCTTATTTCATCATGCATGCGTATAGGGCTATGACCTCATGTTACTAATGACAATTAGGAAATTCTTTCCGCAACAGATCCTAAACACTTCTAAGTCATCCTGCACTGGACATGCATATAGTATTAGGGGTATAACGTGACTTTCACCCAATCAACCGAGAGATGTTTGCTACAATCCAAAATTAAACCTTAGGTCACATCTGGAATGTAGATCTAGTGTAGCATCACGCCTGCACGATAACTCTACAATATAGCCCTAATCCATTGTCGTATGAACCTTAACATGCACGCTTGGTAGAACCCGGAATTAGGTTTCCCATATATCACCCACTAAAGCATTTGCCAGTCCTATTATCACAGATCAGCACAAAACCCTAGCTCGGCGATCATAACTCTAAATTGCATGAATTCAATTATATTCCACCCATATCTCGTATTACTTTCATATTACCAACATACCAAACACCTTTTGCCATACCCCGCCACTACCCGTGTTAGCCTTAATTCCCCGTTGCATTATCAAGAAGTCAGGCATGCATGCTTATTAATGCATATAGTCCTGACGAGCTAAACTAAAGTCATGCACATAGTTGTAACCCCCTCGGCACCTACTAGTCACTGTAGACACATGCATCTCGCATAACTCATTCATGCATACATGCTGGTTGTTAAGTATTCCTTTGTTGTTATTTTCCGGTATCGCTCGCTTCAGAGCCCGAAGAAGAAGACCACTAGGCTCACGACCTCACGCAAGATCAGGAATTCCACGGCCAAGGCAAGCAGAGCTTGTTGCATCCTTGCATTGTTACTTATGTACTTTACTTGATTATTTGTTGGTGTGTGGATCGCTGCTTGGAATATGTGGTTCAGTTCAGTAAACTAGCATGTTAGGATGTGTTGTCTGTGGTGTCCAGCGATGGCTGGGAATTGATCTGGTGCGTCCACTAACTTGAACTTACTAATGTGAGATGTGAGAGCCGAGGGTGTGCTCGATGGATACGGTTGATAGGTTCTACCCTCCTGAGGAGATTCCGCTCGACGGATACGGTTGGTAGGTTTCTACCATCCTGAGGTGATTCCGCTCGACGGATACGGTTGGTAGGTTCTATCATCCTGAGGTGATTTCATCGTAGTATATCCCTTATCACCGCGTGGACGTTAGCGGAAATCTCTGTCATGGACATTTCGTATGGTAAGCCTCGGTCACGTGGAGATTAGCTACCTCCGGGTGAAGAGCACTGGTTATTTCCATGGGGATGTATTTGCTGGTAACGATCCGAGAGATTAAGTGAGTGTGTGCCATAATGGCTCGTCGTCAATGTTCGAGGTGGGCTGTCCCAAGTGAGTGGGAAGTGGCAAGTGAGTGCCATGTTGTTTATCCATCGAGGTGTCTAGTTGGCAAGTGAGTGCCTCTATACCCCTCCATTGTCAATGTTGCGATCTAGGTTGTCCCAAGTGAGTGGGAAATGGCAAGTGAGTGCCTATATGTCCATTAGTGGAAATGTGTGAATTTTGAGCTGTGTTATTATCTATGGTTGACCTCCTTTCTGTCAATGAGATATTGGTATGCTTGTACCCTTTTAGCTTGAGTTATGTCATGTTCAATTACTGCTATACTAGTATGTGTAGGACATTTAATCAAGCACGAATAAGTCTTGCGAGTACGTTTGTACTCACCTAGGTTATTCCTAGAGCTTGCAGGTGAGCCGGTGGTTGAAGATTATTTTGATGATGCCTGAAATTGCGTTTCCTCGATTGTGTTCGACTCATGGGATAGATTGTAACTTTTGGGTCAGCGGTCACTGTGCCGCTGTGGGACTCATTTACCTTGTTTCCGCTGTCGTTTAACTTCTCCGTACTCGGATATGCTTTCGGTTATGGCCGAATGATGTAATGCGTTGTCCCATCGTGGACAGTTACTAGTAATATCATATTTGTAGAGCTTTGTTGTGATATCCGAGTTGTTATCCGAGTTGCCCATGTACAATGCGTGTATGTGATGAAGTATGTGGGCAACGGTGCAGCGGTATTATTGCGGGTCAGGATTGCATTTCGTGATGGCAGAGGTGAGCGAACCACTAAGCCTGTGTAGCTTTGGTCGAGTCAATCCAGGGGATTCATCCCGTACTCGCTAAGTCTCCTACGACCGTCACGCCTCGCGCTGACGGCAGAGCAGAGCTGGAACTCCCAGGGTTCGCACTTCGTGGCTAGGCTAGGTTGAAGGGATGCATATCCCGGGCTCTAGTCCTCCTATGACTATCGCGGAGCGTAGGCTTATCACGCGATATTACCTCTTCACTGGCATCTGGAATCTACAGGCGGTTCTGGGAAGATTGGTCGCTTCCGGCCGGCTCGCACGTGGCGGGTGTCGGATCGTTCCGCCTCGGTGCGTACGGCGTAGGTACCGTGCCACCGGGCTGACGAGTCCTTCGGTCCTTGGGGACTTCGCGTTCCCCTAATCACCTACGGATCCCGGGTCCGTGACACTATCCACAACCACAAAGACCGAGTCCCTCCCCGTTTTGGTCCTAGGTAACCCTAAAACAAAGTCCATGCTAATATCCTCCCAAGGGGCACCAGGAACAGGAAGTGGAGTATAAAGTCCATGAGGGTTTAGCTTTGACTTAGCTTTGTGGCATGTGACGCACCGTTGGACGAATCTCTCCACATCTCTTCGCATTTTCGCCCAATAGTAGTGGTTGGATAGCATCATGTAGGTCTTGTCCCGCCCAAAATGTCCCATCAAGCCGCCGCCGTGGGATTCCTGCAAGAGTAGCAAACGCACGGACGACTCGGGGATGCATAGTTTGTTAGCTTGAAAGAGAAAGCCCTCATGCACATGATATTTGTCCCAATCCTTTCCTTCTCTACAATTAGCAAAAGGGGAAGCAAACTCAGGGTCATTAGTATATAAATCTTTCAAGCACTCTAAACCCAAAACCTTAACTTTAAATTGATTCAAAAGGGTCATTTTACGGGAAAGAGCATCCGCCACAACATTCTCTTTACCCTTTTTGTATTTGACTACATAAGGGAATGTTTCAATGAATTCGACCCATTTTGCATCTCTACGGTTCAGTTTAGCTTGGCCTTTAAGATATTTTAATGACTCATGATCGGAATGAATAACAAATTCTTTTGGCCAAAGGTAATGTTGCCATACTTCAAGAACACGAACCAAAGCATACAATTCTTTGTCATAAACCGGGTAATTAAGTTGAGCTCCATTCAATTTCTCACTAAAGTAAGCGACCGGTTTGCCTTCTTGCATGAGTACACCCCCTATACCGATACCACTAGCATCACATTCTACTTCAAAGGTTTTAGTGAAATCCGGTAAAGCAAGCAAGGGTGCATCGGTTAAGCGTTTCTTTAACTCTTGAAAAGCATTCTCTTGAGATTGCCCCCACACAAAAGGAACATTCTTTCTAGTTAATTCATTCAAAGGGGAAGCAATGGCATTAAAATATTTGACAAAGCGACGATAGAAACTTGCTAGGCCATGAAAGCTACGCACTTAACTCACGTTGATAGGGGTAGGCCAATTTTTAATTGCTTCAATTTTAGATTCATCTACCTCTATGCCATGAGTAGAGACAACAAAGCCTAAGAACACAAGCTTCTCCGTACAAAAGGTGCATTTCTCAAGATTAGAAAATAAATGTTCATTCCTAAGCACTAGTAGAACTTGTTTAATGTGAGCAACATGATCATGCAACGTTCTACTATATATGAGAATGTCATCGAACTAGACTACCACAAATTTTCCGATGAATTGGCGCAAGACATGATTCATTAGGCGCATAAAAGTGCTAGGAGCATTAGATAAATCAAAAGGCATGACAAGCCACTCATATAAGCCAAATTTGGTTTTAAAAGCAGTTTTCCCATTCATCTCCTTCATTCATTCTTATTTGATGATAGCCACTCTTCAAGTCAATTTTAGAGAAAATAGTTGCGCCACTAAGCTCATCAAGCATGTCATCTAAACGAGGAATGGGATGGCGATAACGCACGGTGATGTTATTGATGGCTCGGCAATCAACGCACATGCGCCAAGATCCGTCCTTTTTGGGGACAAGAATGACAGGAACGGCGCAAGGACTTAAGCTTTTGCGAACATACCCCTTGTCAAGTAGCTCCTTTACTTGACGTTGTATTTTCTTAGTCTCCTCGGGGTTGGCGTGGTAAGGTGGCCGGTTGGGAAGAGGCGCTCCCGGGATGAGGTCGATGCGGTGCTCGATGCCTCGAATGGGTGGAAGGCCCGCCGGGATCTCATCGGGGAAGACGTCCTCGAATTCCTGCAAAACACGAGACATAGCTAGAGGAAGTGGAGGTGAGTCGCTAGTCAAAGTAACTATATCTTTGTACACAAGTATAAAGTGTAGCATAGGTGGGTCATTCCTCACTCCTCTCATTTCGGCTTTGGTGGCTAGCATCACTAAGCCTCTACTCTCTCCCTTGCTCTTTTCTCTCATTTTGGGCTTGTGGCTCTCGCTCACCGATGGGTGGAAGTCACTCAAGGTAGTGCTCTCTCGCTCACTCCTCTTCTCCTCTTTTTGAAGCCTTGCCAACTTCTGAGCATTGTCGGTGATGATTTGGCTTGGTGTCATAGGTCGCAGCACAAACTCCTTGTGTTGCCACCGGAAGATATACTCATTGGTGTGCCCGTCGTGGCGCGCCGAACGGTCATATTGCCATGGGCGGCCCAAGAGGAGGTGGCATACCGTCATGGGCACCACATCACACTCCACGGTGTCTTGGTAGGCTCCAATCTTGAAGGCGACTTGCACCATGTGTTGTATCTTGACGGTGCCACTATCACTCAACCATTGCACATGGTAAGGACGAGGGTGCTTCTTGTACTTCAAATTGAGCTTGGAGCATAATTCTTGACTCGCCAAGTTGTGACAACTCCCGCCATCGATTATCACTTTGATGGTTTTGCCGTCAATTGCGGCCTTGGTTTGGAAAAGATTGCATCGTTGCTCGGGTTTATCTTGAAGTTGGACGGTGAGGATCTTCTTGGTGATGACGAGTGATGGTCCCGACTCGGTCTCGCAATAAATTCGCTCTTGTCCATCTTCATCCTCTCCCTCTTGCTCAAGCCTTGCTACCTCATGGATAGCATCAATCTCGCCTTCGCTTGCCGACTCATATTCGCCCTCTTCAGTGATCAACATAACACGTGCATTGGGGCACTCTCTTTGCATATGGCCACGTCCTTGACACTTGAAGCATACAATGTCACGGGTCTTGCCCGTTGAAGCCATTGAGGAAACATTGCTTCGAGCTGGGGCATCCTTTGAAGATGAGGTGGTAGGACGACTTGTGTTTGTCCATTGGCGCACGCTTGTACTTCCACCTCCCATGGGACCTTCTGACTTAGTTGAGGTTGACCTTGGAGCAAACTTAGCACTCGGAGTGGGGCGAGGAGCAACTGCCGTGGCACGCGAGGTGTAAGGAGTGGAACGTGCGGCATATGTTGAAGACTTGGAGTAGCGAGCATCTTCTTGCACTTGGCGCTTGGCCTTGATGGCTTGATGCACTAACTCCACAACGGTGTTGTAGGGTTGGTAGTCGGCGATGCATTTGATTGGATGGTTCAACCCGGCCAAGAAACGGGCCATAGTCTGCTCTTCGGTCTCCTGGACATTAGCTCGGATCAAGGCAGTTTCCATTTCCTTGAAGTATTCTTCAACTGACCGACTGCCTTGCTTGAGGTCTTGGAGTTTCTTGAAGAGATCTCGCTTGTAGTACTTGGGCACAAAGCAAGCCTGCATCTCTCTCTTCATCTCTGTCCAAGACATGACAGGCTACTCTCCATGTTCGCCTCGCTGATTTTGCACTTGTTCCCACCAAATAAGTGCATATCCATCGAACTCAAGTGAGGCCATAGCAACTTTCTTCTCTTCGGAGTAATTGTGCATCCGAAAGACCTTGTTCACCTTGAGCTCCCATGTGAGGTATTCTTCGGGATCCATTGCATCACCGGAGAACTTGGGCATTGTGAACTTAAGCTTGCCAAACTTTTCTTCCCCATCTCCTAGTGGACCCCGCTGCCGGTGTTCTGTATCCTCATCATGATAATTACGCCTTCTGAACCCTGGGTCTCTATCCGGGTATCTGTGATGTCTTCGGTTATTAGGTTGATGAAAGCTTGATCCTCCTTCTGATGCACTTCCCTCATGACCATCACGTCCTTGGTGGCTCCTTGCTCGACCATGATTGTGTAGCCCATAGGTTGGGTCTCGGATTCCTGATGGAGGAAGGGATGTTCGGTGTCTAGCTGTTCTTCGAGCTTGGGCTCGCCCTGCCGCCATCTCGGCATCGGTCTCATCAAGAGGTTCTTCCTCTTCAATCTCTGCTTCAGGAATGCAGCCTCGAAGAGCTTGAACAACTTCCTGCACAATGCTTGTCTTCATTGATTCCATCTGCCGGGTCATATCATGCCTCAAATTGTCCACAGTGTCATGGAGGCTCCGTTGGAGGGCCAAATGTTGCCCTCGAGTCACATAGTCTTCATTGCCACTCGCTCCGTGTGATCCTTCCCTAGACATGGTTAGCAATGCAACAAGGTAGTGAAATATGTGGAAATTTAGAAATCGCTCACCTCACTTACCACCGAAGTCCTTGCCTCCTTGGATTGGAGGTTCAGAGGCCCTCGGAGGGTAAAAGTGTTCCTCAAGAGTGGGTTGAAAAAGTTCCAAGTCCCAAAGCACTAACTCAACAAAGCTTTTAGTGGATGTCGGAAGGATTAGCACAAAATACTAAGCAAAGTGGAATAATGAGATTTTGCAATGATTAGTAGTAATCCACAATGAAACAATGCAATAAGAGCTGATCTCAAGGATATAAGCGAAGCACAAGACAACTCACGTGCAAAGATAATGGGATTTGTGCAACCAAAGAAGTGAGCTAGTACAAAATGTTCCTAGCGAAGACTATAAGCTCGTGTTGCACAAATACAAAGAAAGACGCTAGCTCGATTGCAAAGTTTGTAGGGCTACGGATTTGCACACTTGTACCACTTGCCTATTTTGAGCATTTCGAGTTATTGCGCTTTCCTACAAAAGATAGGCACTTTCCTTCTTCTCTTTTTTTTTACTTTTTCCTTCCTTTTCTTTCTTCGTGCCAAGACCTACAAGACCAACTAGCGCTTACAATTTTGCTCGGGGTACTCTAGGTAGTATCAAGTGCGCAAAGCCCAAGCAATCATCAATGAGCTAGTCTTTATAGGTTCAAAGTATTCGCAAATGGAAGATGTTGGTTCACAAAGAAAATGCAAGGAAGATGGACTTGCCGGAGTTTTTACCTTGCTCGAAGAAGTGTGTAGTGATGATGATGATCTAGAGCTCGTCACTAGCTTTCCAACGAGTCCTAGATCGCTGAAAACAGACTCCGGATGTGGAAGTTATGCCCCAAATGGTGTAGTGCTGTGCCCTATTTCTGGCAAATCCGGACTGTCCGGGTTGAATCCGGAGGGTCCGGCTGCCCGGACTGTCCGACTGGAATCCCGACTGTCCGAGTGGGGAACAGAGAAGCAGATCTAAAATCTGGGCGGCCCGAAAATCACCAAATCGAAAGGGCAAACGACCAAATTGGCTCAAGCAACGCAAAGGGAGGTTAGATCAATAAGTATAGCTAAGATCTAATGGATCAAAACCAACCAAAGCTCACTCAAGACTCCAAATTGCATCAAGATTTCAAATCGGGCTCTTTTTGTGGGGTATTCAAAATAGGTAAGGAAGAGCAAAAGAAAGCTAGAAATTGGGGGTAGAAGAAAGAGGGGGTACAAATCCAAATCGTGGCAACCTAGAGCTCTGATACCAAATTGATACGGAGGGTTCCCGATCTTCACGATTTGGACAAGGATAACTAGCTAAGCCTAGATGGAAACCCACCCCAACAACAAACTCCAATGAGAAAGCCTTTGGGGAACTAGGAACCAAATCAACCAAGCTCTCAATTGAATGCCACGTTTACCACTCGGAGGCACGCGCCGATCCGTTCAATCCAAAGGTAAGAAAGGCCTAAGGTGAAACTCCCCAACCTAGAGGGATGAACCCTAGATTAGGAGCTAAGCTCACTTTTAGTCTTAACAATCAGTCTAAACCCTAATTAGAGAGAGGTACGGGGTATTTATAGTCTAACCCACCACTTAAGGGATTACATGGGCCGTGGCCTGTTTTCCTGCGCGCAGGCAGATCCGGACTGTCCGGATTGGGGCCGGACTGTCCGGGTGGCCGGAGTGTCCGGGCTGACCTCCGGGCTGAACTCCGGGTTTTCCAGAGAAGATCTGGACCCTCAGCCGGTGTGTCCGGGTTGAGGTCCGGGATTTCCAGAGGAGATCCGGACACTCAGCCGGAGTGTCCGGGTTGAGGTCCGGGTTTTCCAGAGGAGATCCGGACACCCACCCGAAGGGTCCGGGCCTCAGCCGGACGGTCTGGGTCTTCACTGTTAATGCACATCCGGGGTTCCGAAGCAGCAGTCCGGCTGGGGTTCGGCTTGGAGCTTGGGGACTTGATTCTTGGCATCTCTCCCTCAGTCCCGTTGCTCGTCAGTGGGCTCTTCCACTTGGTTGCTCCTTTATACCTTAGCAAGCAAAGAATCAAAGCATTAGGTAGCATACCATTCATGCTCAAATCAAAGGGAGATGTATCAAGGAATAGAGTCACCTCATGTTGTATAGCCTTGGCTCGAGCCCTTGTCATTGGTCCAATAGGTTGCAAGGGTGGATTTGAGCTCTTGTCATCCTTGATGGAGGTGATGTCCGCATCACAGATCCCCATATAACCTTGCAAACTCCTGTCTTGCCGCCTCTCGTGCTGCCTCTTCCGACCATCTTAGGAAATCCTCGCTGATCTCCTGTCTCGCCACCTCTCTCGCCTTCTCCATCATCGCTTCCATTAAAGCATCATGCCTGCTCCTCTTCCTTCGGCGGGCGGCATCAAGTGATTTGGGAAAGATTCTATCCCATGTAGCGGCTACACCAACACCTCGTATACGCCCAGTTTTCTCCGGGTTTCCCAGAGCAACCGATAGAGGTGTTTGCCATCTCTCAGAATGTATGAAATCTTGAGAGGATTCCTGCGGGCTCAACTATACCTGCAATAGAGACGTATCATATTTCACTATCGAGCATTTAGGAAACAAGTTATTTACGATAGATTGACAGGACAGGTCGAGTTAGTACCAATCGATTGGACACCGCATGGACCTCCTCGTTGGGGAACGTCACATCCCCCGCCGTCGGGTTCACTTTCGTGTGACCCCTAGCCCAGTTTCTGGCGCGAGGCTCCGATATTTCCTCGAACGGAACTGGTTTCCCGGCCGCTCGTAGTGCAGCATCTTCTCTTTCCCATTTACTCTTTATCCCGGCGTACCCGCGGCTGCCAACTTTGTGGTTGAATTTATTCCTCATTCGCAGCTCCTTGTTCTTCTCACTCTTGGCCTTGAACTCGTCAGTGCTCCTCGAGGTGACGAATTGATCCCACTGCTCATCGGTTACTTTCAACCATCTTCTTCCCGGATGGCAATTTTTCATCACGTACTCCTTGGTCGCAGTGTGTCTCCAGTTCTTATGAGCATTACACATCATTATCTCCGCGTGGTGCTTCACCGTCTCCTTAAGGTGCTCCAGGACCTCGAACAGGTTAAACAACGAAGTCAACAGGGCATCTATCTCTGATCGGAGCACCTGGTTCCATTCGGGAGTAGTGATCGGGATGTTCTCCCGTACGAGCACCCCACAGGTGTTGTTGAATTTCGACGCCGAGCTCGTTGGTTCACATGGTGCGCCTGTGTCGGGGTCAACCCCCATGATGACTAAGGTCTGCGTCGACAACTTGTTCCCCGTTCTTGGTTTGCGTTGCCTTTTTGGTGGCGTTACAACTTCGGCCTCGACCTCGTCCCCAGGCTTGAATGGTCCAGAGCCTCTTTTTTATGTAGATATATTAACTAGATTAAATAAAGACCTAATATGTTTATAATTAAGTTAATTGAATTAAATAAGAACATTGTCCACTATGGAAATTAGGATTTATTACAAGTTTTGGATTCTTATTGTATTTTTGATTGGAACTAATTGCAATTATGACAAACTGGGTGAAAATAAACAAATGATTACTTTGTAAACAATGTAATATTCAACTTTTGTTTGGAAACAGATCTGCATGACAGGCAAATTAGGATAGTAACTAAAATGGCATTCTAGTAGCAGGATATAAATTAGGTTTCAACAAATACCAAAAAAACTGACAGAACGGTTTACCATACATAAAACATGCGAAGATAGTAATGTAGTAAAAATCCCACGGTGCTCTAAATCCACAAAGTCTTTTACAATAGATCAGAAGTCAACTGGTGACTTTTCGAAAATTTAAATAGTTGTACAAAGCTTTGTTCAATTTTGAAAAGATAGGATTGAGGAATAGCAAAAATCCCACTGCCTCTAATGGCTCATTCCAAAAATGTGCTAGAGTCTTTAAGCTATCAACTAAGCTATCAGGATTAGTACGTTGAATTGCAATCTTCAGTACGTTGCATTTGAACAACCGAGTGATAGTGGTACTTTCCCGGGCTTGCCGGAGTGGGAGGAAGAGGTGGCGGCACCGGAGTGCGAGGAGGAGGAGGCGGCAGCAGCGGCTTCTGCGGTGGAGGTGACCTCGGCGATGGTGGCCGCGGCGGAGGCGACCTCGGTGGCGGTGGCTTGCACGGTGGAGGCGACCTCGGCGGCGGTGGCCGCGGTGGAGGCGGCCCCGACGGCAGCGGGAGTGGAGCAAGTGGCGGCGGGATCCATGGAGCACGGAGCAGTGTAGATCCGTCGGCAGCGGCGGTGGCAGTTCGGCGGAGGCGACTAGGGCTCGCTGCTGGTCCAGGCTTGAACAGACGCGCGGGCACGAAATTTTTTCTAAGTGCCTAGATAGTCCTATATATGTAGACCCCACTCATCACTGACGGGCAAAACAAAACACCCGTCACTGTAAGATATCAGTGACGGTCATCAAGCAAAGGCCCGTCAGTGTTGATGAAGTCATCACTGACGGGCAAAACAAACAACCCGTCACTTTTATTTATCAGTGACGATCGCCAAATAAAAGCCCATCAGTGTTGATGGGTCATGACTGACGGGCGGGAATTTGAACCCGTCAGTCGTAGTTATCAGTGACGGTCGCCGAATAAAAGCCCGTCAGTGTTGACTTCATCTTAGTGTTTCCAGAATATGAGTATAAAGGATTCATCACTTGCTGGGCTTCCAGCATAATCAAAATTGCATATCTATATCACATAAATGACAACACTTATATCACACATATATATTTACATATCTATATCACATAAATGACAACACTTATATCACACATATATATATTTACATATCTATATCACATAAATGAAAACACTTATATCACACATATTTTACATATCTATATCACATAAATGACAACACTTATATCACACATATATATATTTACATATCGATATCACATAAATGACAACACTTATATTAAGTTTCGTCGTTCTCGTCATCGTCATCGACTAGCTTCTTCCCTTGATATGTCAGTCCTTCGTTATGATCAGTACGTACGTACGGCTTGGCATTGTTATCAGTATGACGTTTGATCTTTTTCTTTATCCTCTCATCTTCATCTTCGGTATCCGGATCATAGAATTGGTCGTAGTCTTCTTCATCCACTACACCATCCACTCCAATGATACTCCTTTTTCCTTTTCTTACAATGTGGCGCTTCTTATTAGATGGATCCAGTATGTAGAACACTTGTGCAACCTGTTTAGCCAATATAAATGGTTCCTCTTTGGACCCAACTCTCCGAAGATTCACCGTGGTGAAGTTCTGATCTTCGACACGGACGTCCTTCAGGTGCACCCATCGACAACGAAACACCGGGACCTTGGTCACGGTGTAGTCAAGTTCCCAAATCTCTTCGATGATGCCGTAGTACCTGCATTTCGGGCCATCAATACTACTTTTAGCTTCTATCGTCACTCCAGAGTTTTGATATGTGCTTTTCCGGTCTTGAGCCTCCGTATAGAATGTGTATCCGTTGATATCATACCCTTGCCATGTCATGATGTTTGTCATGGGTTCTCTTGCCAACCATTTGACGATTATTTCTTCTTCACTTGTCAGTTCCCTTCCGTACCAGTAGTCCTTTAGCCAATGGCCAAATTGCACGTTGTGCGTCTTTGTGATCCAAAAAGGTCCTCTATTAGGGTTTTCTTTGTGCAACAGTTGCTGGTGCATCTCTATATAAGGCCCAACCACTGACAGGTGTTGCAAGACCACGAAATGTGCTCTATGGAAGTCAGTTGATCGATCGGTACATAAAGGATTGTACTGTCTTCTTCCGAGTGTGCCGACACCAATGAGTCTACCTGAGTGCCGCGAACTTGGCACACCTATAGGTCGATGTTCAGCCATGTAATCTGTGCAGAACTCGACGCACTCTTCAGTAGCATAGCCTTGCACAATGCTTCCTTCAGGCCGATATCTGTTACGAACGTAACGCTTTAGAATGCCCATGTATCTTTCGAAAGGATACATGCTGTGTAGGAACACGGGGCCTAGGCTCAGTATCTCTGGAACGATATGTATCATGAGATGTACCATGATATCGAAGAATGTAGGAGGGAAGTACATCTCTAGTTCGCAGATGGTCACGACGATCTCTTGCTTAAGTTTCTGAAGGCGATCTGGGCTAATTGACTTCTGAGAGATCGTGTTGAAAAAGCTACAAAGGTTAGTGACAGTCTTGCAGACTCCTGGCTCCATTAGGCCTCTAATTGCAATGGGTAGGATCTGTGTCATCATCACATGACAATCATGAGACTTCATACCAATTAATTTCAAGTCCTTCATCGATACAAGTTTCTTTATGTTTGCCGAATATCCGGAAGGAACTTTCACCCCAGCAAGACACTCGTACAATCTCTTCTTCTCTGCTTTGCTCAGAGTGTAATAGGCGGGAGGTAGGCGCGTCTTGACTCTCAAATCACCCTTGTTTGTCTTTGACGTTATCTGTTGGACCACAGCTCTGGTCTGACACCCATCTGTTCCATGTCAAGCCGTGCCTTGACACCATCTTTTGTCTTGTCTGGAATGTTCAGCAAAATAACAACCAAGCTGTCGCACACATTTTTCTCGACATGTGTGACATCAATACTGTGACGGGTGTGTAGAACTTGCCAGGAAGGCAGGTCCCAAAATACCGACTTCCTCTTCCAGATGCCCGGTCTTAGCTCTTGTGTCTTTCCAGGTACAATTTCGATATCCTTGACAATCTCGTATATCTGTGCACCGGTCTTCTCCACCGGCTTCGAACGATTTTCCACTTCTCCATTAAACTTAATTGGGCACTGCCTCCATGGATCGTTTTTGGCCAGCCACCTTCGGTGACCCATATACACGATTTTCCTCGAGTTCTGTAAGAATAAACTCACTGTCTCTTCTTGGCACGAGTCACAAGCTTCGTATGCTTTCACACTCTGGCTAGACGAGTTTCCAAGTGCTGGATAGTCATTGATCGTAGCTCGTAGCTAGAAATACTCTACTTTATCAGCGTCCCAAACCTCAGCCCCTTGGTGCCAGAGTGTCTCTAGTTCCTGTTTCATTGGCTACATGTACACGTCAATATCGTTTCCAGGTTGTTTCGGCCCTTGGATGAGTACGGAGAGGTGTATATACTTGCGCTTCATCGATAGCCATGGAGGAAGGTTGTACATCCATAGAAGGACTGGCCATGTGCTGTGTCTGCTACTCATGTTGCCGAATGGATTGATCCTGTCTGTACTCATCCCAAACCTTATGTTTCTCGCCTCCTCCCCGAAATCTGGAAATGCATCGTCCACTGCCCTCCATTGGCATGCATCGGCAGGGTGCCTCAGGATTCCATCTTCAATTCGACCCTCCTTATGCCAATGCATTCGTTTTGCATCTTTCTTGTTGGCAAAAAACTGCTTCAAACGGGGAAGAACAGGAAGATACCATCAGACCTTCACAGGGAGGCCCTTCACTTCATCGTCGTCCTCGTCACAATCAAACTGGTTTGCAATACGCTTGTACCGGGATGTCTTGCACACCGGACATCTTCGTAGGTCTACGTAATCTTTGCGGTACAAGATGCAGTCGTTTGGACATGCATGGAATTTTTCAACATCCAATCCGAGAGGGCATATAACCTTCTTCGCCCTGTAAGTGCTTGTAGGCAAGACGTTCCCCTCCAGGAGAATGTTGGAAAGGAGCTCTAATAATTTTGTGAAACTTGTGTCCGACCAGTTTTAGGCTGCCTTTAGCTTTAGAAGTTCTAACGAGACGGACAACCGCGTATGCTCAAGTTTACATCCAACAAACAACGGTACTCTCACGTCTTCCAACAATCTTACAAACTTTGCGAACTCTCTTTCATTCTCCGGGGTCGAAGTCATCTCTTCCATATCATGCAACATGTCATCCAAATTCCCCATGCTATCCTTCGAAGATTCTGAATTAGCTTCTTCCTCGATAGCTACGCCGTGCTCATCCTCAACGAGGTCCACCGCTTCTGTCGGGTTTGCAACTTCTTTCTCTTCACCATGACATGTCCAACGTGTATAGCCTTCCATGAAACCCTTCGTCAGCAAGTGTAGTTGCAACTCCCCCGTCGTCGATAACATTTGCATATTACTACATTTACGACATGGACAACACATCTTCGCTTTTCCCTTGATCGCCATATCCTCTTGAGCAACTCGAAGAAACTCGTTCAAAGCGGTGACGAAACTCTGTGTGGCACGATCACCATACATCCAATTTCTATCAATCGATCCCTATGGCAAAATAAAAATAATTTCATAAAATAAATATATTAAATTAGCCATTTCTTCTCTCGCGCGAATAAAATAAAGTAATTACCATGTTAGAGGTTCAAAGAGGAGCTAAAAGCAACGGATATCGTGGGCCTTCGGGGGGAGGGATGTTGACAAGGAGGTAGGGGTCTTTGAGAAGGGGATGGGGACTGGAGGAGGAGAAAAAATGGCCTTTTGAGAGGGGGAGGAGAGAAGGAATTAATTAAGGAGCTAGCAATCTTTGAGAGAGGGATCAAGAGGGCTGGAGAGAAGAGGGCCTTCGGGAGAGAATAGGGCCGCGCGCGGGCCGCAGCAGTTTAGCTGGCGACGGCAGTGCACGCAACTGGTCTTGGGGACGCGCGGGCACAGAAACTTTTTTGAGCTTGGGCTGGATTTATATAGGAAGGAGTCACCACTGACGGGCAACATAAAAGGAACCATCAGCGATGAACAATGAGAACTGACGGGCGGCGCACAATGGCCCGTCAGTGAAATCGAAATAGACCTCACTGACGGGCCGGGCTAAAAGATCCGTCAATGGTGACACATGTCAATATCATGGGCCAAGTCACCACAGACGAGCGAGAAGCGCGCCCATCAGAGATGTGATTCTCACCTCTGACGGGTATTACTGGGGACCGTCAGTGATAATTCGACTTCACATCACTGACGGGTTCTTTTAAGCGACCGTCATAGATGACAGTTTACATATGTGACGGGTCTTTCTGCGCGCCCGTCAGTGATGTCTTTCCTGTCAAATCTTGTGTTTCCGCTTATGTCAGTACTGACGGTCTTTCGTCTTGCCCGTCAGTTATGACTTGAAACGAAACATCTTGTATAGTCACTACTGACTTCTTTCCTTGTGCCCGTCAGTGATATGTGGGAAGCGTGACGGGCTTTTCTCCGCCCGTCAGTGATACGGTATAGCGGATGGCCTTTTTTGTAGTAGTGTTAGCCGAGAAGTCTATCTACAATACGTATTGCAGGCTTTCTCCTGTCAATGAATTCAATACTATCCTAGCCCCCAAGCTATTGAGGGTCACTGACCCGTCGAAGTCTAAGGTCCACACATCGTTGTTTTTGGTGAGGGAGCTATTTTGTTGGGTTGCTCAGGCTCGGACCATTCGGCGACGAAGTCGGCGAGTGCTTGCGACCGATCGCAGTTCGCATCACAAAGTGGATGGCATCTCTGTTGCAGAGGATGTCACTGAGTGGAAAGGTAGATGGAACGGTGATCTTGTGAGCTTTGAAGTAGTGTCACAGCTTGCGGAAGACCATCAACACTGTGTAAAGAAGCTTCTGTACTTGAGGTAAGTGCTCTTTGGGTCCGTGAAGGACTTCGCTGATGTAGTAGACTAGTCTCTAGATCTTTTTGCACGTGTCAAGGTCTTCTTGTTCCAGCACCAATACACCGCTTACTACTCGTGGTCCGGCCACTATGTAGAGCAACAATTCTTCCTCTGGGTCAGGAGCAACCAGCACAGGGGGGTTGCAAGATAGTTATTGAGATCTTGAAATGTCTTTTTTGATTCCTCTGTCCACTTGAAACCATTGTGTTGTCGTAAGAGTTTGAAGAAGGAATGCTCCCGATCTCCGAGTCGAGAGATGAAACGGCTGAGTGCCGCCATGCATCCTATTAGACTGTGGACCTCTCTTACTAACGTTAGAGACTTTGTTTCGCTTAGCTTCAATTCCTCGATGAGAGACTAAGAATCCGAGTAGTTTTCCTGTGTTGACTCCGAAAATGCACTTCTCAAGTTTCAGCATGATCTGATTTCTCTGTAGATTTATGAAGGTCTCGAGGAGATCTGGGAGTAGCTCTTCCTTTTTATTCGTTTTAACGACAAGGTCGTTTACGTAGGCTTCAATGTTACAGTCGATCTGGCTATGGAGGGCTAGTTGTATTCCATGCTAGTAAATTGCACCAGCATTTTTCAACCCAAAAGGCATTTTTCGAATAATAGAATACATCGAAAAGAGTTACAAAGGAGGTCTTCTCCTTATCTTCTCGACACATACTTATCTGTTGGTCACCAGAATATGCGTGGAGGAGGCTTGGATAGTCACATTCAGAGGTGGAGTCTACTATCTAATCTATTCTAGGCAAAGAAAAAGCATCTTTAGGACAAGTCTTGTTAAGATCCGTGAAGTCTACACATATGTGCCACTTTCCGTTAGCATTTTTAACCATGATGGGATTGGCCAGTCACTTAGGGTACTCAACTCTTCGGATGAATCTAGTCTTCAAGAGCTTCTCAATCTCCACCTTGATGGCTTCTTTCTGGTCAGGAGTGAATGGCCAGAGTTTTTCCTTGAAAGGCTTGGCGTCAAGGTGAACTACCAGGCTGTGCTCGATCACCTCCCTGGGGATTCCAGGCAATTCAGACGGTTGCCATGCAAATATGTCCGAGTTAGCCCGGAGGAAGGTGACGAGCTCGAGTTCCTATTTCTGGCTCAGGTTAGAGCCGATCCGAACTGTCCTGGATGGCTCTGCTGGGTCCAGAGGAACAGTCTTGACTTTGCCACATGTTTTCATGGTCACCTTAGGTTTCGAGTACTTGGTCTCGGTATCTTGCTAGTGTTGCTCGGCCAAGTCTAGGCTATGTTTATCGCAATGTAGTCCAGTCTGAGCACAACCTCTTACTGTGATGACACCCTTCGGTCCGGGATTTTTTACGCACCGGTAAGTGTAGTGTGCACCGGCCATGAATTTGGCGAGATTCAGTCGTCCTAAGATGGCGTTATAGGCCATCTCGAAATCAGCTACGTTGAACAGGACCTTCTCTATTCAGAAGTTATCTAGCCTTCTAAAAGTCATAGAAAGCATGACTTGGCCAACCGGAGTAGCCGAGGACTCGAGGACAATGCCATGGAAGGCCTGGGTTACCGGCTTGATAGCAAAGCAAGGAATCTGCATTGCGTTGAGTGTGTTGGTGAAAAGGATGTTGAAGGAACTTCCTCCATCTACGAGCACTCGGGATACATTGTAGTTATTAGTTGTTGGCTCGATTATGATCGGGAAATGTCCTGGCCAAACATAGTTCTCGGGACGGTTGGTTTTGTCAAAGGAAATTTTCACATCTGACCACTTGACCATTTGCTGGTTCCGAGGGATCATAGCTAACACTTCTCGGGCCACTGCTTTGAACTGTCTTTTGGACTTGCAAGAAGATGAGCCCCCAAAAATAAGTTCAATCGTTCTTTCCTCTCCCAGGAAAGGTATGTGGTCCAAGTCATTGCCAGAGCTGGAATCTCGACTATGGCTCGTCACCTATGGGGCTTTCCCTTGGAGCTTCTCGGTCTCAACCTTGACGTATTTCTTAAATAGTCGGCATTGATGGAGGTCGTAAGTGTCAGTTTGGTGGAAATCACACCAAGCCTTGCTTGTCCGCTCAGCTGTTGCTGGCTGTTTATCCTTGAGCCGAGGCTTCTAGGGGCGTTTGTCGGGTAAGTTTTCCATGACTTCTCGGGTCTTGGACATCTTCTCCTCGCTTCCCTTGGAGAATTTTATCTTGTGTTTGTTCTTTCACAACTCACTATCCGCTCTAAGTGGTGAACGGTGTGTGCCTCGTGCTTGTTCCTTAATGAAGATCAATGCATCCTCGTCGTTGGCAGCCTTGTCGATGATGTCCATTAGTTGTCGACTATCTTCAAGGGGTGCATGGTGAGATCTTCTATGCATCTGCGATTCCTACCACCACGAATAAATGTTTGGATTACGTCGGCATCAGTCACCTCGAGTATGTTGCTGCGGATGCTACTGAAAAGTCAGATGAACTCGTGTATACTCTCGTCGTTTTGTTGGGTGAGTCGGAAGAGATCGTCTGTTTTGCCAGGATGAACGTATGTGCCCTCGAAGTTCCCTTGGAACATGCTGCAGAGCTGGTCCCATGAGTGGATTTTTCCTGGTTGTAGATTAGTCAACCATGTTCTAGCCAGTCCCTTGAGGGCAGTGAGAAGGTAGTTGGCCATGACCTTCTCGTTACCACCAGTGGCTTCGATGCTTGTGCTATAGATCTGCAGGAACTTGGCTAGGTTTGTGGTCCCGTCGTACTTCTCTATCGATCCTGGTTTGAATCGGGATGGCCAATGCACCCTTCTGAGTTTAGGTGTAAAGACTTGGCATCCATTGATGGTTATCCGAGAAGGTGCAAATTCTCTGTTGATCAGAGTATGAGATCAATCTCGATTCCGATAGTGATGCCTCGAAGTGTTTCGAGCAGGAGAATGCTCTAGTTGAGACTTCGAGTACCTACGCTACTCAAATTCATCGTGTATGTCTTGGATTGGGTGACCTTGGATCGGCAAGGCTCTAAAGCGGTGTTGTGATCGGTTGGCTTCCCAGAAAGTCCAGTTCTTGGGATTCCTTCCTTCTCAATCTAATTCATCTCCAACTTGCTGGGAGGGATTCCTTCCTCGGTTGGAGCTATTGGCTACTACCATCAATCGAGACAACTCAGCTTGTACCTAGGCTTGTAGAAGCCCAGCGTCCATGTCTTGCAACCACTTTCTACCATCAAGGGTGGCGAGATCATTTATCGAAAGTTGCTTGAGCTGATGTCGGACTTTAGAAAGGTTTGAGCGGTCGTTGATAAGTAGATGTCTACCCCTTGTCGAGGGACGATTGGATCTAGCCGCATATGCGACTGATCCTGAGATGCCGCTGGTAGTTGTTGTGGGGGTTGATCCCTGACTGGTGGGTTAGGATTAGCTATGACGTCATTCTGAGCAGAGCTCATCGGATCTTTATTATCATCTCTGATAAAGAGGACTTCTCGGGGACCGGCTCCGCTCGACATATACTCTAGATCTATCATGACCCTGTTGCCGGAGGAGGTCTTCAGAGATTGATCTAGATCAGCCGGGTGATCGAAAGTCGCAGGGGATAATCCCAACATTAGGCTTGAATCACCTGCTCTAGTGTCTTTAGGTGATCCGAGGTTGACATCAAAGGCCCTGACACACTCACTCCTAAAGCGATTTACATCGTTGTCGAACTCATCATCAGGGTAAAAGTCGCTGAGATACACGCAGTTGGCCATCAGCTCCTAATCGGATGGAAGGGCAAAGTCGTCGTAGAAACCCTCATCTGAGAAGCCGGATCTCTGTGTGGATCTTGTCGGATCTTGTGATGATGCTAATGTTGGTTCAACGAATCGACCGAAGAGGTCTCAACGGTTGGCGCCATCTGTTGATGACTAGTAAACCGCCGATCTTACGGTATTTGTGATAAAAAGAGTGAAGGGGTAAGGGCACCCTGGGGCCTTATCGAACCATGTTGAGGTACCACAGAACAAAAATTTTAGACAGGTTCTGGCCTCCCTCAGGATAATAACTCTACGTCCTATGTGTATATGTGTATATATCGAATCTCAAAACAAAGTACAAGAGAAACAAATGGTGGCTAGCCTAGATGGGATCTACAACTAGTCAGGGATTTCCTCGCGCTGATATGCTAGGGCTTCGTCTCTTCTTGATGCTGGATTAGATCAGATACTCAATATCCTCTCTGCAAGGCCTTCTGGTTCCTTTTATAGAGGGTATCCCGTACCGAGTATGAAGTCATCTCCGACTAGGACTTTAATTATCCTTAGACATAGGGATTGACTTCCTTGTTTAACGGGTATCCGGTCTCCTGCGGATAGTTTCCTTATCTCCTAGAGTCCCTCACGAATACATGAGCTGCTCCGGGTATCCAAGGTATCACATACGGATACTATCTTCATATAGAGTAGAATTGTACTACTCATCGTCAGTCGCACAGGGGGCAGTCAGACCCGTCAACCCCAGAGGCAGACTGCTGATGGATGTCTGTGGCTAAGGAGATCGGGAGGTGTGCCCGATAATGGCTCCAGGGATGTAGGCTTCGGCTGAATCTCATTAACAAATATTGATGTCGATTCTCTCTCTTGATATCTTCTAGATCTAACAACTGCGGGACGACTGGTGTTTGTCGATAAGATCGGTCCATGATGGCATTGTTTTTGCAACAAACAACTTACGTATGTACTGATATTGTATTCTATCGTACAAAAAAAAGATGCATTGTGGTTTGTAAAGCATGAGGTACAAATTTGAAGGAACTTCAATCCCAAATGAAGCTACAAAATGTAAATGTCACTGAGGCACTGAGCTTTATTTTCACCACCAAAATGAAGGGAGGAAACATTTTGTGCCCTTACAAATGTTTTTTTAATCTCACGGATAATCCTGAATGCACCAACATTATTGGAAAAAGATCCAACCAGTGGGGGAAAGAATGCATGGATGAATCAGCGGTACATTAGCTGCAGCTCAATGTCCACCGAGCTTTGGTAGCCATGCATCCTCTGAATGGAATACCTAAGGTCCCAGTGCGTCCCGTTTCTAAATAGAATGTTGCTTTACAATTTAGACCATGTCTAGAGGTCTTAGCCTGAGTGGCTAACCTCAATTGAAGTTGGACCTAAGGATATATGAGGTAGCTGGTGGATATGTATGAATCCATTGCAGGATCAATATATTCTCTTGCATGTGTTGTCTTAATTCAAATTGTGAAAATTGTACTTCCACTGCTGGAGAGGGCCCCATTCACAGGCGGGTCAAAACCGTCATCCTAGATGGTTTCTCTACCCATCCGTGCGAATCGGTTTGTGATGCCTTATGCCATTCTAGATGGATTTTCGACTGGTCTGTGATATTTTTATTTTTTAATATATGGGTCACTAAGTAATAAAAATCCAGAAATAATAAAATACTAAAAACAGGAAATAACATATAAAAAAGGTGTAAATATGATGATAACATTTTCTTGAGGAAGGGGTTCTCTACTAGTGTTGTTATAGAATCTATTGAAGATAAAACGGTATGGTAATGTCTATGTGTGGGTATTATGCAAACTAGCATGCATCTATTTAAATACTACACTAGTATATATTTATCTAGATTTAGAGTTGATTTTCTTCAATTCACATCCAAATTGTAGCCTTGCTTAATTGGTTGTTCACCAATTGGATGTGGAGTGAACCTATAAGGAATTTCATAGACTTGCTCTATCTAAACTCAACTTGAAAATTCATTCAAATCTACACATGTGAACTTTTGACCTGAAACTCGGAGCTTCTGATTTTTCCTAGAGTTTTCGAGATTAACATTTTTAAATTCAGTAGCAAAATCTAGAAACTCTGATATCATTCCTGGATATTCTGAGTTTGTCATTCTCTGCCACTTAGGGTCCCAGAGACCCTGTAATTGATCTTGAACCCTCTGGCTTTGCCTCAGAGTATCCGATATTTCCTAGAGTCTCTGAATTTCAGTTTACAAAATTCCGGTACACGATCCCAGAACCTCCGAGAAATTTTCTAGAGCTTCTAAGATCTGTTTTGTACTAACAATCGGTCCTTTCGAGTTTTAATGTTCTATTCTCCGAAAAATCCTAGAACCTCTGACATTTTTCTGGAAGCTACGAGTTCTCTAGTGAACCGCATCTCTTAAGGACCCTCTCACAAACCCTAATTCCATAACCCTTCATTCCAAAATCCATAACCTCTGAGTTTTGGGCTCGTGCCTCCGAGATCGCCTCCAACCTTAGTATCACTGCTGATTCTGCTATCCCTTCACCCAACATGGGTTGCACTAAGGCTTCACAGGTCTTGGCCATCCACCATTGATCATCCATCATCAACGCCGAGCTTCTTCTCCGCTCGCCGCCACTATAGAAGTACCGCCACCATCGAGTTAGGGCACGACCATCGGATTTGCGACCTCCTCTCAGTCTCTAGAGTCACAAATTCATCTCTAAGTCAATCCACAACCTCTACATTTGATTCGCATTATATTCAATTGAATTCCTTAGAAAAATCATGCAATTTAGATCCAAATCTCTAGCATGATCTGGCTTAGAAACCCTAGATTTCAACAAAACTTGGAACCTCTGGAATTTTTCCTAGGACCTCCAACTTTCACTTTGTTTTCTGAGCAGAAGGAAGTCGGAAGTTCCGAGAAATGTTGGGAACTTTCAGAAGTCAATTCGAACCACAATTTCCTCAAAACCCAGAGTGTCTGACAAGATTTTAGAGTGTCCAACTTTGCTCACTGGATGGACAGAAAGCAAACTCGAAACCTCTAAAAAATTCTTAGAACCTCTCAATTCTCTGAGGATTGTGTCCAGATATCATTTCTTGAGGTTTTGACTTTGATCTCGAAACGTCTGATTTTCCTTGAAAACTTGTGTTTCTAATGTATTCCATCTCAAAATGTTTTCAAAACCTTTTCTTCTCATCTGGGTTGACATGTGTAATTGCCCATGCTCTCATCTATCAATTTCACAAGTTCACGATGAGTTCATAGAGCAGACGAAGCCATGATAACTCTGAGTCTTTTGTTCCTCCATCCCCTCCAATGAGCGACTCCTTTGACGATAGGCATCGCTATGTGAGGAAGGCATGACCAACTCCAACCTCCAAGGCTCGCAAGCAAGTTGTCCAGTGACCCTCTCTCAAGCTAGCTCCTATGGTCGACGAATACATGTTTGTTTCAAAGGATGAGGTCGAGTCTCCCGAAGCCATAAAGGCTCATCGAAAGCAATTTTGGAGCAAGAGCGTGCAGATGCAACCAAGGCTGCCCAAGCTAAAGCCACTAATGCCACTGAAGCCAAGAAACAAACAACATTTGAAGAAGAATCTCACCGAAAAGGGATACAAGAAGCCAAAGCAGTAGCACCTAAAGCTTTAGCAAAGGCTTCAAAGAAGAAAGAAGCAAAAGAAGCAGCTAAGCTTGCACCGCAAAGGTAGAAGCTACAAAGGTTGAAGCTGACAAGGCAGAGGCAGCAAAGAAACAAGCCACTACAGAAGCTAGGCAGAGGTAGCAAAGAAACAAGCCACTACAGAAGCTACTAGGGATGAGGTTCATGAGGAAGCTGCAGTTCTATCTCAGACTTCGTCTCACCCTCTTCACCAAAATTTCAAGCGGGAAGCTAACAGGCAGGCCAGCTCTCCACTAGCCAAGAAATCTGCTCCACCAAAGGCCATTCCTGCCAAGTAGAGTAAGGGAAAAACTCCCACCTTAGTCTCCAACTCAAATTGTTTCATACGGTTTAGAAGGCAAGGCTTCATGTGGAGCCTGAGGCTGCTACATCTATAACACTTGCCCCGATGCGACATCTTCTGTAAGGCAAGGTTCCTAGCATTGCTATGGACTACAAAACCTTCTCCAACTCTAAGCTATGGCAAATCCACTGGAAGGTATATCCATATGATCATGCTCATGAAGCAACAGACCCGCGCTTCTAGTCACTTGTTCAACAAGATTATTACGAGTATGTCATCATCCATCACAAGGACTCAATCATCCCTTAATGCGTCATGGATTTTGCATATCTTCAAAGGCATGGTTGTTTCAGGTTAATTGTCGAGGCCTGTGAAGCTCATGGCTTGATTCCACTTTTGAGCATCCGCCAAGATTGGAATGACAAGTTGGTGATTTAGTTTTACGCCCCTCTCTTCATCGAGTGGAAGGGAAGAATGATGCATTGGATGACTCATGGCAAACATTACTAATGCTCCATTGATGATTTCACTGAGTCTCTTAGGCTAGAAGAGTCTGAGTCAAAGAAGCTGGCCATTCATGACAAGGACAAGTGTGAAGCTGGCCATTCATGACAAGGACAAGTGTCTCCCGATCAGTGAGCTTGAGCCACTTTATGAGCCCGGCACCTCTTTCCAGCTTGGCAAGACCACTAATTTTATATTGTTCTCTAAAACCATCAACAAGCTGTCTTGTCAAACCGTAGCCCCGAAGATGGGCGATGCTAGTTTCATCCATAGCTATGAGCAAGATATTCTTATGCATATGGTGCGAGGTGAAGATTTTCTCCTCTCATACTATATGTTTCAAATGATGCGAATGGCAAGTGCGGACCACAAAAGGTCCCTCCCATATGCTCCCAACATCCAAACGTTGATCAATCAAATAGTGGAAAAGATCTTCATGTGTGAGGTCCCACACTTCCCCTACTGGACCAATGAAGAAAGCTGGGCCAGCTCCTCAAGAGAAGGGCAAGCAAGCTACCTCGAAAGTTGATCCCTCTAGAAGAGGAGAAGAGTAGCCGAAGAAGGTGAAGGAAGTCACAACGCGAGTGCTCGAGCATGGAAGTGCCAAAAGGCTTGTGATGATGCCGAGCTTGAATACATGCTTGCAGAAGAGCCTCAAGCCTTGAATTCCTTGACTTTGCTCAAACAAGATCTCGCCTCTGTCATCAACATGCTTCATCTTGTAAGAGATCCAGTTCTGTGTGTAGAGTCAAGGAACTCACACTACTACGAAACATGCCTTTAGAGGCGGTTGAATATGATCATTGGAGGCGGTTCGCCCAACCGACTGTGAGAGATGGTCTCTGATGACCCCTAAGTTCATAGTCGGTTGATAAAAACCCGCTTCTGATGTAAATGTCATCAGAGGCGGGCCACATACGACAATCGCTTCTGATGTAAATGTCATCAGAGGCGGGCCGTAGGTCAGAACCGCTTCTGATGTAAATGTCATCAGAGGCGGGCCGGATGACTTAACCGCTTCTGATGGCTTTGTCATCCGAGTCGGACCTTTCCATGGACCGCTTCTGATGATCGAGCCATGCCAGGCCTTCGACTGAGTCATCAGAGTCGGATCTTACCTTGAACCGCTTCTGATGATCGAGTCTTATCAGGCCTTTGACTGAGTCATCAGAGTCGGAGCTTTCCTTGAACCGCGTCTGATGATGCTATCAAAGGCGGCCTTCTTGTTTCACCCGCCTCTGATGTCTGCGTCCAGAGGGCATGACTAGCCTGCATTTTGGGCTAGCCTCAGGTTTTGCTAGCCATGCCCTCTGAAAATTGACAGATGCACATATATAATGGCAGATTCATATAATAAAGCAACTGACAGCCAATAATCACATCACAATAAAGCAAATACACACATCATAGTTCACAACCAACAATCACAAGTTCTGAAATAATGACAAGTTCTGAAATAATCACAAGTTCTGAAATAATCACAAGTTCTGAAATAATCACAAAGTTCTGAAATTATCACAAGTTTTGAGACAAAGCTAGTCCGCTACACCTCCACCATAGAAATCGCCTTGAGGGTTTAGGACTTGTGTGTTCATGAAGAACGCAAAAATCCCTCTAATCCGCGCTAGCAATGCTTGATCATCTTCTGGGCCTCCCTCATCTTCTACCTTCCAAATCTTTCGCAAACGACGGAGAGGACAAATTATCTGACATGCAAATACATATATGAATATATATTGAGAAATAACAAACCTTGATATCTTGTTTCCTTGTGATGAAACTCATAACCTTCTCCATGTGGTGGCAAAGGTATAATCCACAAGTGTTAGTTCCTTTAACTTGTTGTCTGCACTGCAATTAGAAAGGAATGTATTGTTAGATACATTTGAACGGTACTTAGCGGAGTTGTGATATGATAACATATATATTACCAGAAAGTTAAATCTGTGCGATAACTTGGATCCTTTGCCCTTCCCTCCCCGAGCACGGAATTCTACGAATGCCTTGTCAAGTATTTGCCTAATGGGCTTGAAGTCGCGAGTAGGATTTTTCGAAGAATCAAGGTATATCACCTTGTTTCTTCTTGGAACGAGGACTATCAAAACCCAATGGAAGCTGCATATATAGATGTGTTGTCATGGGTACTACAAAATGTCGATCTGGTTTGAAAATAACCAAATAGCGGAACACATACCTAGGTTTGTATGCAAACATGAAGTATTCCTTATCCTTTTGAGCCAACAACGCCTTTGTAACATATTGCAGCACGAATTCTTCGTTGTCCGCAATGGCTTCGTCCGTGACCTTGCATGGGTCAAGGAAACCAACCGGTTCCTTGAGCGTCTTGGCCTCGTTATACATGTATCTACAGAAATTGTAGGATGATATTATAACTAGCATAACATATGTAGATATTATGATTATGATCCGAGTGAGCAAACTTACAATGTCCAGCATCTCAAGAGGGATTGATCGAGGGCGTCGAGTCTTAACAGATCAAACAAGTCCTCGAAGTACACATAGAACAGCCCATCGAGGTCTTGGTGCCACAAGTGCTCCTCTCCAAACTTGACCTTGATGCCGACTGGCCTGCTTCTGGTGTCTCCTCGAAGAATGTTGCTCTGTTCCATGCACCATTGGTGCAATCTCTGACATGCTATTGACAAGGACTTCAAGTCATGCTCCGCCACCATTGGCTCTCCGTTAATGAATTTGACAGCCAACTCCATCTTCTCAGGAGAGGGTGGATTGACACTCTTGACGCTCTTGGGACTCGTCATGCTCTTCATGCTCGTGCTCGTGCTCTTGCTGGTCCTGCTTCTCTTCTGACCTTGTCCATCCTTTTCTTCTGAAGGTTTTGGAAGTGCCTTTTCTTGGTGAGTTGTTGCCACAATGGTATGCTCCTCTCTCGGCGGTGCAACTAACTCGACGACGTCAGGGATGTCATCATGCACGGTCTCCGCTACAAGCTCCATGGGTGTCGGATTCTTCTCACACGCCTGTGATGCCGAGTGCGATGAAGGCTGGTCCAATAGGACGACGTCCTTCTTCGGCCCTTGGATCAAGGTGCCGACGGAGTCTTGCAGGACAGTGATCTCGTCAGGTACGGGCACGGGCACCGGTAGGACCTTGAAACCATCAATAACGGAGTCCACCATAACCTTCACGAAGCTAGGGCGAAGGGGCACACAGTGCACCATACTCCCCGGCTGCGAAGGATGTGCCATCCCAAAAGTAGCATCAAGGAGATTGTCACCCATCACTCTCGCCATGAGCTTGCATCGAGTTGGTTCCTACAAAATAGCGTGAAGATTTCGTAACACATGTTCATAGTACAATTGAACACGCGACAACAAATAGGTTTATTGTTGTTACGGTGATACGCTCCACCGGTAACCCTTGGCTGCCTCCTTCATCTCCAACCAAACCACCGGATGCGCAGCTACTTCGACGGTTGCGAGGCTCGCAGCTGCAGCACCAAGGGCGAACTATGCCCTCAATTTCTCCTTGATAAGATCCACCTGCCTCGATACCTCCGCTCTTATACGCTCCTCCATGGCAGCGTGGTCTATCTGTGTTGTTTGAGACTGCGCCTAGCTCCTCCTAGCCCTCCTCCTGCGCTCGTATTCCTCCTCACTCTTGGGGAATCCCTGGCGCCATGGAACAGCACTTCCTATGCCTCGTGTGCGACCAGGGTGCTCGGGGTTTCCCAGTGCAGTGGTGAGGACGTCGTGTGTCCGTGATGACGCAACCACTTCACCTTGGGAGGGCTGAGAACTCATTTCGACCTACAAGAAGAAAATCCGACTTAAGTACTATAACTTATTTCGTAAGGACTAAAGTCAATGAGTTATACCAAGCGTTGTGCGACTTCCTCATCTGCGGGATTCGGAAATCTTATGGTGCCGCTTGAAGGGTCAGACTTGGCACGAGCTCTTAACCATGAATGGGCCCACCCTTGCAGGCCTGCAAATGGAGGGGTTACATTCCGCGCCCTTGCAAGTTGGTCCTCACGCACCCATTTCTCCTCGGCCTGTTCATATCCCCCTGTGCCGAGGTGATGCGGGTGCTTGTTTCTAGCTGACAACTCCCTCTGCTTTGCACTGAGACGGTCAAACTCAGGAGTGGACCTCATCTCCACAAATCTCCTATAGACTTCTAGATCCAAGAAGCCATATTGATTGAACGGACTCTGTCCCGTCCTTATGAATTTAGTTGTGAGCTCACTCTTAAATCTCCTCCAAGCCTTCGAGATTTTCGTGAACGCGGCTCGTTCTATGCTTTTTTCAAACTCTGGAGGGAACTGGAACCACTCCTTTATCTCCGCCATCAATTGATTTTGCATCTCAACCGTGACTAGCTTCCAGTTGTCTATCCGGATGTCCACCTTCTCACGCCCGAGAATCCCGCAAAAAGTTCAGAATTTGGCAGCCACTTTCTCCGGCTTCTTCGGGGCCCCAGATCGCGTTGATATTTCTGTGATTACCATGCATCGCGAGGGTCTTTGCGAAATGGTTCTGGGCTTCCTTACGGTCTTCTTGACCTTTTTCGGTGAAGACTGGGCAGGCGAAGAAGCAGGCGGTGGCGACATAGAGGACGGTGAGTTTGAAGAAGAATGCGCGTCCGACATCTCGACAATTACTGTTAAGGTCAAACTAGAATAACACCAATTTTCATACTTTGAGAATAACTCGGCTAATTTAAAAGATAAAGACGACTAAGCATATACATTATCACATAGCATATACATTATCACATAGCATATACAATATCACATAGCATATACAAAATCACAGAGCATCCATGCATAGTGAAGATGTATCTAAATTTCAAGTCACTGTCCTAATCACAGAGCATCCATTCAGGGTTATCTAATTAGCAGCACCAACATTCCTCTACGCTGCAAAAATAAATAAGATCCGCAATAGCCTATCCATCCCACAAAGTTATATTGCTCACAGCAAACAAAAAATCAGAACAAAACTCCCGGAGCAATGCAAGCAAGTAGGTTAGCTTGGGATGAAGCAATCACTGGATGACAAAGAGCACATACCTCAGAAACCAATGTCCAAGGCTGCGGACGGGGTGGAGACAGCAGGGGCGCGACGAGGTAGAACGGGAACGGCGATGGCGGCGCCGCGCGTGATGAGGCGGAGGGGTTGGGGGTGCGAGGCGTCGGGGAGGCCGAGTGGGCGGCAGGGTGGCCGGGGCGGCATCGGGGTGGCCGAGGGGGCGGCGTCGGGGTGCCCGAGGGGGCGGCGGGGTGGCCGGGGCGGCGTCGGGGTGGCCGGGGCAGTGGGGGTGGCCGGGGCGGTGAGGTCGGGCCGGGGCGGCGAGGTCGGGCCGGGGGCGGGGGCGTCGGGGAAGTCGGGGTGGCGCGGGAGTATGGAGCGGTGAATTCGAAGGGGTTCGGAACTGGCGGGATTGAAAAAACCCTAAGTACAATATATAAAGGAACATCATCAGAGCTGGTTCTACACTAAAACCGCCTCTGACATGTTTACATCAGAGGCGGGTTTACACAAGACCCGCCTCTGACATGTTTATATCAGAGGCGGTCCTATACAAGAACCGCCTCTGATGTTGTCCTATATCAGAGGCGGTCCTATACAAGACCTGCCTCTGATGTTGTCCTATATCAGAGGCGGTCCTATACAAGACCCGCCTCTGATGTTGTCCTATATCAGAGGCGGTCCTATACAAGACCCGCCTCTGATGTGGTCCTATATCAGAGCCGGTCCTGTACAAGGCCCGCCTCTGATGTAGGTATCTGAAGCATTTTTTGACTCGAAACCGCCTCTGATATGTCCTTTAGCCAGACACAAACGTCCCTGTTTTTAGGGAAAAACTTCAGTTTTCATATGATTTATACGACAGTTCAAATAACATTCAACATTCACGGAAAGTTTTCACAGAGATCATATTCCCACAGCACAAAGAAAGATTTCACATTACATGTACAAGTATCATAATCCTACAGCACATATTAAGGTTTCACATATATTACACAAGGATCATAATCCTACAGCACATATAAAGGTTTCAAATTACACAAGTGCTCATTTCAACCTGGACCCACATCACTGATCATGCATGCACTTGCCTTTTTCCTTTGAAAATAAGACCTTCATGATGATCATTGCGGATGTAGGTCTCGTTGTCATGACTTTGTGTTTCTTCGCACGTCACTTGGTCCGAATTAGGGATATCGCCAAATCTGTTGTAGTCATCCTCATCGACCACTTCATCGACACCGACGATACTCCTCTTTCCATTCCTTACGACACGACGCTTCTTATTGGATGGATCGACTATGTAGAAGACTTGGTGAACATGTTTTGCAAGCACAAATGGTTCACTTGCATAAGCAACACGACCAAGGTCCACGGTAGTCACGCCATAACTGTCAACCTTCACGTGGGAAAGATGCACCCAACGGCACCGAAATACGGGGATCTTGAACTTCACGTAGTCGAGCTCCCATATCTCTTCTATGAACCCGTAGTATGGCCGTGCTTCATGGGCGACAGCATCTACAGCATCTATACGGACACCACTGTTCTGATATGAGCTTTTTGCATCTTGAGCCTTCGTGTAAAATGTATACCCATTTATTTGGTACCCTTGATATGTCATGACTTGGTGCAATCGTTTTCTTGACAACCAAGTAAGCATATCATCGATGGATGAGCTATTGGTGATTCAGTCGTGTAGCCACTGATTGAACCTCGAGTTATGTTGTATAGTGATCCATCTTTGAGATTTATTCGGATTCTGTTTCCGTACCAACTCTAAGTGCTCGGTGATGTAGGGAGATACCACATCCATGTGTTCCAACACAAGAAAGTGGGCTTTCGCAAGTGCATCCGGATCGGGATTGATTCATTTTGCTCCGAGAGTACCGATTCCTTGTAGCCTCTCAGCATAGCGTGATTCAGGTACGCCAATTTGTTTCACATTCAACATGTAGTCCAAACAAAACTCAACGACCTCTTCGGTTGCATAGCCTTCAACAATGCTTCCCTCTGGGCGGGATCAATTACGTACATACGACTTCAAAATGCCCATATATCTTTCAAACGGGTACATGCTCCGAAGAAAGACAGGGCCACACATCTTAATCTCTCTGACGAGATGAACCATGAGATGCGGCATGATATCAAAAAATGTCGATGGAAAATACATCTCAAGATGACATAGAGTTACCACCAATCGTTGTTGCAAAGCATCTAGCTGAAGGGGGTCGATGACCTTTTGGGTTATTGCCTGAAAGAACTGGCATAACATTATGATTGTCTCTCTAACCTTTGTGGGCAAAATGCCTCGAATAGCAATAGGGAGCATTTGTGTAATCAGAACATGATAATCATGAGACTTCATTCCAAGCAATTTCAAATCTCTCATGGACACAAGTTTCTTTATGCTGGCGGAGTAACCGAATGGAACTTTAATACCATGCAAGCACTTGCAAAGTTCGGTTCTCTCAGCCTTTGACAGGGTGTAATTTGCAGGTGGAAGGAATGTTCGACCTTTTTCAGATTTCTGGGATGCTAAATCAAGTCTGATGCCCATATCGACCATGTCAAGCCTTGCGTTCACACCGTCCTTTGTTTATCTGGGATGTTCAATAACAGACCAAGCAAGCTATCACATACATTCTTCTCTACATGCATGACGTCAATGCAGTGGCGAACTTCCAGGTGTTCCCAGTAAGGTAAATTCCAAAAAATCGACTTCTTTTTCCATATGCCCTTTCTCAATGGGATTCCTTTACCAAAAACTACATCAACGTCCTTCACCATATCGTAGACCTCCTTTCCTGAATAAGGCTTTGGAGCCATACCTTCCTCTATTGTGCCATCAAACTCTTTTTTGAGATTCCGGTATGGATGATTCCTTCGCAAATACCTACGGTGCCGCATGTACACTGTCTTGTGCGAGTGCTTGAGGTACACACTTGCCGTATTATCCGAGCATTGACCGCAAGCGTTAGCTCCATGAGTGGTTTGACCAGACATGTTACCATAGGCAGGATAGTCATTTATGGTGCAGAACAGGAGGCCGCGTAAGGTAAAGTGTTCCCTTTTATCGGCATCCCATACATTGTCAACCCCTTCGTTCCATAGAGTCTGAAGATCTTCCATCAAGAGTGCTAGGTATACATCAATATCATTTCTAGGTTGCTTCGGGCCTTGGATTAGCATGGCCATCATGATGTACTTTCGCTTCATACAAAGCCAAGGAGAGAGGTTGTACACGCACATAGCCACCGGCCAGGTGCTATGTCGACAGGTCATGCTACCGAAGGGATTCATTCCATCCGTACTCAACCCGAACCTTACATTTCGCGACTCGGCTCCAAACGTTGGATACCTAGTGTCGATGTTTCTCCACTGGATTGAATCAGCAGGGTGTCTTAGCATGAAATCTTTCTTACGGTCATCGGCATGCCATCTCATAAGTTTCGCGTGCTTTTTGTTTGCAAACAAACACTTCAGACGCGGAATAATAGGAAAATACCATACTACCTTTGCCGGCGGTCCTTTCCTGCTTTCGACACCCTCTGATTCATCACCTTGAACATCGAGCTGCTTATATCTGGATGTCTTGCATACTGGACACACATGTACGTTTGCATACTCTTTACGGAAGATGACACAGTCGTTCTTACAAGCATGGAGTTTTTCTATTTCCAGACCTAGAGGACAAAGAATCTTTTTTGCTCTGTATGTGCTCGTGGGCATCTCGTTTCCCTGTGGAACCAAGTCTGCCATGAGTAATAGGAGAGAGGTAAAACTTTTGTCAGACCAACCATTGCTTGCCTTCAATTTGAATAGTTCAAGAACAGTTGATAATCTTGTATATTTTGCCTTGCAACCCAAAAATAAAGGTTTCTCTGAGTCCTCCATCAAGCCCAGGAATTGCTCGTATTGTCTCCCCTCTAGGTCATTTCCTTCTGCGTCACGCAACATTTCCTCCAATTCATTATCGGCCGGCTGCATATCTCCATCCTCCTCGCAATCGGACTCACCGTCGACATCATCTTCGTTGCTACTCGCCTCATCTCCACCCGGTAAAATTATGTGCGCCTCGCCATGATTGGTCCACCGTGTATATCCACTTACAAAACCCCTACGAATCAAATGATCTTGTATCTGGTTTCTCTCCTTGAACATCTTCTTGTTCTTACAATCATAGCATGGGCAACACATAAATTTGGCTCCCTTTGCCAACATATCATCTCATGCTACTAATAGGAAATCATCTACACCATCAATGTACTCTTGGGTCACACGGTTCTCGGGATACATCCAACGTCGATCCATCTCGCACATACTGCTACACAATACATATGCAAGAGACTTATTAACCTAGCACATACTAAAAGATCCTAACCACATGATTAATTTTCACTTCATCATCTCCAAACAACTAAACCTAATTATCTCATCCAACCAAATGAAAGAAAATAGCTAGGGAGCTAAAGGGGCAAGTAGTACTAACCTTCTTCAATGTCTAATGCAATTACTCCTCACCAACCACTCTCCCTCCCTTCAAAATCGCCTTAAAATCGCCCCTGCCTGAACCAGCCGCCACCCAACAGAACAGATCAAGGAAACCATAAAAGACTTCCCGAAAATGCTGCATATAAAGGCGACATTTATCACAGTCAGTTGGATCACTTAAACCGACTGTGATATCCCTAAAAATTCATCACAAGCGGTTCACCGCACACCGCCTGTGATATATGTACATCTGAGGCGGTTCGGTAATGAACCGCCTCAGATGACTCTATATCAGAGGCGGTTTCTTTTCAAACCGCCTCAAATGATGTCATCTGAGGCGGTTCGGCTCCAAGCCGACTCTGATGTTTCCATCTGGGGACACAACATCAACATCAGAGACGGTCTCCGTGTGAACCCGCTTTTGATGATGCAATCAGAGACGGTTCAGCTTTGCCCGACTGAGATGGCACGTCCCGGATGAGCCTTTCTGTAGTAGTGTCAGAGCCTCGGAGTTGCTCTTCCTGTCCGGATTTCTAGAAGTCGAAACATCTGATATTATCCCGGAACCTCTGAGTTTAGGTTGTAGAAACGTCTAAGTCTTGTGTGCTCTAATGTCGGAGCAATCGGAAGCTTTCTGGATGCTCAGAATATCTGCTCTAGACTTCCCCTTGGAAATCCTAGAATATCCGAGTTTTGGTTCTAGAACCATCAAAGCCCTAGGTGTTCAAATGTCAGAGCAATCAAAAATTTCCCGGAAGCTCCAAATCTTTGTTATGGACCTTTCTTCGAAACCTCGGAATGTCTGAGATTGTTTCCGGAACATCCGAGTTCTTGTTCTATGAAATCTCTTCTAAGTTGTATGAAATCTCTGAAGTTTAGAGTTACATGTTGGAACCTCCGGATGTCTGTTCTAGAGATGTCTTGTTAAGGAAATCCTATATCCCGAGAGGTTCAAGTTCCATGTCGAAACCTTTGAAATGTGTTTTTGTCTGCTGTGCTCTAAAAGTTAGAATGTACAGGTTCTTTCCGAATGTTTCGAGATCTATTTCTAGACAGCAATATAGATGCTGGTTTCAAAATGTTAGAACCTCCGAGTTCAAAGTTGGAAGTTCTGAGTTTTGCCCTTTTTGTATAACGGCTAGTTTTTTGAGCAGTTGGTTATATAGACCCCAAGCATCTTTGCACTGATAATTCGTTGAAGGAAGGCTTTGCATTGGTAAGCATGTTTCGTTGTTAACTTCGATCATTAGATTAAGCTTCCTCAATGGAGACGTCTCGCCAAAGGATCGAACTTCTACAACAAATCCTTGTCTCTCTTGTGTTTATGGAATTTTCCATCCCTTCATACTTGCTTTGCCTGTATTTCTTGTTTATTAATATGCATAGGATTTGATTTGGTTATATGTTTTGATAATCGCCTATTCACCCCCCCCCCTCTAGTTAATAGTCTTGATCCTTTCATGCGCCCAAGAAGATGGGAAACTTAGGTTTTTTAACCAGGGCCACACTTGGGCCTATTTTAGAGGGTGTTTGGTTGGAGACCAAAGTATGCCACAACTTGCAACAATTTGGCTAAGAAAGTTAGGTTGGTGTTTGGTGTAATGCCACAACTATGGACAGCCACACTTTCTTAGCTCGTGGCTCATGTGTGGGACTCATTCTTTTAGCTAAATTTAATTGCCACACTTGTGGCTCCATTATTGTTGGCCACAAGTTAGCCAAGTTAGCTAAAAATGTTTTATATGCTTATGTTTTCTTAGACTCCAACCAAACATGTCATTAGTACAGGGCCCAAGGCCCAAGTTGAGGTAGCGCAACATCAAAGCTAAAATAACTTTTTAAAATATTTTCTAAGTGTGGATGACCGAAATATTGATGAATGCGTAATGAACTCTTTGCCCAAAATTTAGAAAGCTTCATGATAGCATGACTTATAGTAGGCAGAAAATATTTTACCATCTTTATGTATTATTCTATCTTTATCTTGATGTAGCTTGGTCATCATCTTATACTTGATCTTCCTCTTGCTACTCTAAGAGTCATCACTCTCCCTTCTCTTGTCTGGTACTATAATCTTGGCTCGAAGAAGTATAGCGGTGGTTGGGTTGTATCCGCACTGGTCATACTCTCATCAATACATGTGGAGGGTAATTTAAATGGAATTGGCAGTCAACGGATGCAAAGTAATTGAGTGAGGATTGAAAATTAAACTAGCGCAAGAGGTCAGAGGGTAAAGTGCACTTATCTCCCAGCTAAAACATGTAATGTAATTTCCAAGAACACAATAAGCAATTCCTGACCTAAACAATTACAAAACTCATATGTAGCAATTCTAACCGAGAATTGTACAGGAACTGAATTCAGAAGAAAATTATAGTCGATCACCTCAAAATCAAGCCCCTTTTTTTTTCCTCTCCGGTGCATGCGTATAATTATATATTCACACCAATTTAGTAATTAAGCACACGAGTACAGGCAAACCTAGAATTAATCAGAGACAGCCTCAGTTCCTCCTCTTCATTAATTGCAAGAAGTAGCCTGCAATGGATGCCTCGGTTCTCATTGCAGGAAGTAGCCGGAGAGGAAGAAGGCGAAGCCGACGAGGAGGCTGCCGTAGATGAGCAGCGTCTTCTGGCCGGAGGTGAGCGAGTTGCCGCCGAGCCCAAACTGCTGGTTCTGCGCGAACCCGGCGATCTCGACGCTCTTGCTGTCGAAGAAGGACTGCGCCGCGCCGCACGTCGGGCACCGCCAGTCGTCGGGGAGCTTCGCGAACGGCAGCCCCGGGGGCACCGGGTACGACGGGTCCCCGGCCGCCTGGTCGTACAGGTAGCCGCACGACCGGCACTCGTAGACACCCGTGTTCAGCACCGCGAACTTCTCCTCGAACCGGCGCGGGTCAAGCTTCGGGCCGTCCTCCTCCGCGTTCCCGTCCCACTCCCCCTGCGATGGCGCGACGTCGCCGCCGGCGGTTGCATCTTCTTGTTTGATCTCTGGCGGCGGCGGCGACGGCGTGTCGAGCGGCTTGTCGTCCTTTGAGACGTCGATGGAGTGGAGCGAGAAGTGAGACGATGAGGTCAGTGCGCTGGTCAGGGGCTTGTGGGTGTGAAGGTGCAAGGGACTTGGTGGCGTTCTTGAGTTCTTGGACACCACCAAGCAAGGGTGGATTAGCCTGGCTGTAGCTAATGCCATTGTGATTAACCTCGCCCTCTCTATGTCCCTCCTCTCTCTCTCTCTCTCTCTCTCTCTCTCTCTCTCTCTCTCTCTCTCTCTCTCTCTAGATGTTGGGTGTTACCTTGGGGGGAAAGCTGGAGAGGGAATCCATGGAGCTGGCTTACAGGATATGCTTTGGTTTGCTATGGACAGGGAGACAAATGGGGTGTGGGTGGATAAGGTATGTGTGCACCAGAGCTGGACCTGTCATGCACCTTGGAGAAGAGTTTGGAGACTACCCATTGTGAGTTAGTGAGTATGTGCCATCTTGGGAAGCACAAGAAAAAGAACTACCAAATGAAATTCATCGGTATTATACTTTTATCAATTTTTTAAAGTTTTGATTCAAGGTTGCGACCGATAGTCATTTTCTGAAGGCATTTCTTGCATGTTGCATGCGGTCCATATGTCATTTTCTGATGCAATTTTTTGGATGCACAAATTCTACCACTATCATATCATTCCATGGAGTATTCAGGATTTGAGTATTTGACATGTAACACTACGACATGAACAGGTATACACCAACGCATACTTTGCAACGGAGATCAAATTCGTTGCTGGGCTTACATGCCCAATGCCTCCCACATCCAAGTAAAACTACCCGGTACCCATGTCTACTTAACTCTCTTTCGTCCTGAGAACGCCTCATCTCTTTCCTTGGTCTAAAATAAATCCCCTTTCATCATCGAGGGTTTCGGACTTATTGGGTTATTTCCGGCGTCATCCCGAGCTCCTGATCGGTGCCTACCTCGATTCCCCGTACGGATCCGTCACCACCATTCTTTGTTGGATGGAATCAGCCTGAGGCATGATGGCAGCAATATGGGGAAGGGTAGCAGCAAGACTACGCAGGCAAGGCGGTAATGAATCTCTCTTCCTAATTAGATGATTCACCTTTTACCTCGAGTTTAATTACATGATTTTTTTTCTAATTCCCTTCTTCTGAGTCCCTAACAAACCTTCACGCTGGTGAAGATTATAATTGTATCTGAAACCACTATTTTATTCCTATTGTTGTTATAGCAGTCCGAAGCTTCGTGAATGCTGCTGACCAATTAATCTCTCTCCCTCTCCATGTTTCTCTCTCTCTCATGCTGATTATGGGTTTGTGATGTCTACCACGCGTTCGGTAAATGCCAACACCTGCAGAATATATGCAAGGTAATGGAATCTGTTCCGGTCAAAGATAATTAGTAGGCTGCTACATTTATCTAGCTATCCACAATACCAATTGCGGGCTCCAAATTCACTGATAACATTTTAAAGTGCTCCTCTAAACTATCTCATTAAACTTAGCGTGGTTTACAGATCATACACCTAACATAGAGGATCATTATCAAACGATTTCTCTAACCCTAAATAAGATCCATATAATGCTTTCAAGATTCAATCTAGTTGTTAGCTGAACAATTAAAGGAGTTAACTATGTTTAATGTGTTCTGACAGATGTAATGTGGGGAGAAGACCAAGTGTCTCTTGATAAGGCACTAGTATAGAAACGTCCATCCATGACGGCTTATCCAATGCAGTTAGGAAAAAGCACAACGAATAACATATACCGGAGGTGGCTAGAACAAAAAAAACCACCTCAGATAACGACAACATCCCAGGTGGTGAGTACTAAGCAACCGCCTCGGATAATATTCGAGGTGGTCCTCCCACCCAAGCAACTGCCACCTCTACTACCACTACTTCAACTATGTCCACTATAAAGAACAAAAGAAGATTTGTCAAGATCGTGAAGAACAAGTGAGGATTCAAGTTCAAAACTCTCAAGAGGAGGAGGGAACGAAGTTTATGTAGCTATGACCATGTCCCACATGAATTGGTGCTGTACAAAGAGTTTTTCCACGTCACTTTTGGTCCAAGAAGAGCTAGAGATAAAGTCTCACAAAATATGGACTCTGATTCGGATTGCTGAGACAACCCTGACTTCAAACGTCTTTATCTCGAGCATACGGACTTCGATTTGGGTGATCTTGGTCTTTGGAAAGCTTATCTCGTGCTCTTTCTAACTTATCCAACCCCATATCCAAATTCCTTACGAGCAGATCGTAACAGCCAAAATAATCTGAGATTGCATCTGTAATAGATCACCTCTTGTCTTTATATACCCCCTAGGATTCTCTTTTTAGTTTTTGGGTTTCATTGAGTTGTTTAGCTACTGCTATATTATCGCATCTATAAGTCATGTAGGACTACCGCCTTGTTTAGATAGCCAGTGGAATCTCAATACACATTCTTCTATCGCTTGTGCCAATTTAATACTCGCAATTTCATATTGTAATTTATCATAGTTCTTGCTGATTCTTCGGTTGCTTGCAGAAACTCGAATTTCGTTGTTCAGGTTAATCGCGCCTACGGCAAGGTCAATAACCATCGGAGGTTAGTTTAGCGATTGCTAAGGCGTTCGTTGCGTATGGTATAGTTAGATCGTCAAGGTCAAACTCCACCAAACCATTAGTTATCTTCGTCTCACCGAAAGATTGGGCCACCATCCCATCAGGTTATTTACTACTAACCGCCTCGGATATGTAAGTGAATATCCGAGGCGGTTGCTAATATATAACCGCCTCTCTAGAGTGTATATCGTAGGCGGTTAAGTGGATCTAACCGTCACAAATATGTTGCACAGTATTAAATGTGTTGCATAAGCAGACAAATGACCAGAGCAAGATATGTCTTTAATGTGGCGAATTGCTGGCGATTTTTTCTGCTATTTGGTTGCAATTTTTGAGTGGAGAAGCTAGATTTGGAAGAGCGGTTAGAGATAATACTTCTTGATTAGCAAAGGTTAGTGATTCATTCTACAAGCATTTTATCCAATAATTTGGTGACTTTGCTTTGTTATTTAGACAATGAGAATATTGTTTTAGATGTTCATAATTAGATGCATGGAGATGTTTGATTCATTGTATAGTTGAATGCATAGCAATTATTTGTTAAGGTATGCAAAATTTTAAGGTATTTTATGGCAAAAATGGAAAAAGATAAAATTGATGGCTTTACTTTTGTGGCTTAATTTATATATGAAAAAAATGGTAATTTGATTAGTTATCGGTCACATAGGTTAGTTATATTAGTTAGTTAGTTAGTTAGGTTTAATAATTATTTTTAGAATTCACTTAGGTTAGTGATTGAAGAAATATTAAACTCAAGTCACGAAGACGATGCATTTTATATTTGTAACTTAAATTTAAACTTTTTGTATGCACGGCATAGATGGATCGATCGTGGATGTATGGAGCTCGCAACACAAAGACGTATAGAATTGGAGTGTGAGAGCCTTTCTGGCAGCTGCCGAGGTGAACATGTTGAGAGAGGGGAGAGCAGACACGTATTGTCCATGCCTGGACTATCGTAACGTAAGGATATTTGAGCTCCATTATATCGAGTTCCACTATTTAAGAGAGGTTTTAGAGAAGGGTATTCAAGTTGGACCAAACATGGTGAAGATTGACGATGACATAGCACCCGGGTATCGTCAAGGAGGACAAAGCCGGCTCTCCGGACTCAGGGCGGGCCGGGCCGACTACTCGGAGTCCGACTTCTACATGGGGACGCCTTATCGACTTGGAATACAAGACATAGATATGGACTTAGCCGATATCACGGGATTCTAGTTGTAACCAATTAGGTGATCAATCTGTAAACCAATCCGGACTCTTGTAACTTTGCCCTCGCCGACTATATAAGGCAGGGTAGGGATCCCCTGATCAGTAAGACTAGAAGTTTTCATAGAGACTTAGATACTCAAATCCTTGCAACCTAGAGATCTCCTCTCAAGGTCTTGCGGCACTCGGAACACAAGCAATATCATCCACCAAACATAGGACGTAGGGTATTACCTCTTCCCGAGGGCCTGAACCTGTCTAAACTCGGTGTCTCGTGTGCACCCATCTAGATTTGCTACGCGTACGCTGCCCCATATTCATTATTGCCGGATCAAAACACCGACACAGATCAAGCCGTAGTCTCAGATGATGATATTCTTGTCAATGAAAAGGAAACTGATATGCCATTTGATACCGGTCGTGATTCACACTATCAGATATCCGATGATGCCGACTTGATGCCTGACCTAGAACAGATGTTGCATGATTTTGAAAGGCATGAAACTGACAGAGAGTGCCAATAATTTATAGGCTTGATGGGGGCCTCGGAGAAACTGCTATTCCCAGAATGCAAGGCTAAGTTCACATTGTTATATGGCGTGCTAGAACTATTGAAGCTAAACACGAGCAACAGCTAGTCCAACAGGAGTTTCAATGAGTTGTTGGGCCTCCTAGGGGACATGCTTGCAGAGGGTAATGAGTTACCCATAAACACATGCAGAGCCAAGAAGGTGCTTTGTCCCTTGGGACTAGAAGTTGAAAAGATATATGCATGTCGAAATGACTGTATCCTGTACCAGAAAGAGTTTGCAAACTTATATTCATGCCTAGCGTGCAAGGCTTCTTGGTACAAGGGTAAGATTGGACTAGATGGACCCAAGGAATGTGTCGAGGTTATGAAGGGGACTCCTGCGAAGGTTGCTTGGTATCTGCCTGTAGTCCTACACTTGAAGCGTTTATTTGCAGACACAAAGGAAGCAAAGATATTTCACCGGCATGCAGAAGACCGAAGACATCGAATTGAAAACTAAGACACCCAGTTGATGCTATTCTGTGAAGAAACATCGATAGGAAGTATCCCTTGTTTGCTGCGAAAACTAGGAACGTCAGGTTTGCGTTGAGTATGGATGTAATGAATCCATTTGGCAACATGAGAAGCCGACACAGCACCTGGCCCGTGCTTCTCAGTATGTACAGCCTACCTTCTTGGCTTTGTATGAAACGGAAGTACATTATGATGTTCATACTTATCGAAGGGCCTAAGCAACTTGGTAACGACATCGATGTATATTTCGAACTATTGATGGATGATCTACAAACACTATAGAGCACAAGAGTGCTAGTATGGGATGCAGAAAAGAGAGAATATTTCACTTTGCGGGCCATGCTATTCTGCACAATTCAAGACTTTTTCGCTCTCGGCAACACCTCTGGTCAGACAGTGAAAGGACACAAAGGATGTGTCATATGCATGGAGAATACCATGAGCTTAAGTCTAAAGAATTACGGGAAAGTCGTGTACATGGGTCACACCGGAGGTTCCTGCCTATTAGGTACCGTTACCGGAGGTGGAAGGCATAGTTCAACAAAAGAACGACGAATGGTGTGAAACCACGGCTATTTAGCACTGCAGAGATCTTCAAAAAGGTTAATGATGTCAATGTCGTGCGTGGAAAGGGTCAAAAAAATGTGGCATACCCGGTTTTAAGGCCAGATAATTCCTTGTGTTTACTGTACCGGTCCCATGATCAGTAACTACACTACGAGAAATTGGTTGATCTATGACGTTTTCCTCGTGACGTTGTTCAAATTCATCATAAATAGTGCCATATCTATGACGAAAATATCCGAATCGTCATGGATGTCAGGTGACGGACCACAACCCCTAAAATTTATGACGAAAGAAAATTTTTCGTCATGGAACAACTACACAAATCGTCATAGATCTTATCCGGCCTACGTGGACATGTTTGTATGACGCTTTCCGCCATATTTGTGACGATGAGCCGATCGTCATAAATCGTCGCCACACCTATGACGAACAAGCTTCGTCATAAATATCTTTGACCATGTTGGCCTAGTGGACAGAACCAGTGCGTAAAAAAAGTTTGTACTCCGTGGAGTTCGAACCTGTTACCACAAGCATCTGCGCTACTTGCCTTGCCAATGCACCCCTCAAAGTCTAATGATATCTAGTCACAATTTTTTCTTTTAAATACATGCTGCGTGGATCTGGAGATAGGAAAATAGCCACAAAAATTGTGGTCTCTAAAGCTCGAACCCAAGACCTTCAAACTGTGGACTCCTCACCTTGCCACTAGGCTAGTGAAAGGATGTTGTACGAGTTAGAGAGTTTACTATAATATGTGAGAAAAATGTTTTATTCTCCTTTTCTCCTTTTCTAAAGTTCCTAGGCTGAAGCCCGCTTTCCCCTCCCTCTCGGGCCCCGCCTGGGCCGACGGCGCAGCCCATCCCGGTCTCCCTCCTCTCCGCTTGGGCTTGGGCCGCCCGCCAGCCCACCCAGCCGGTGCCACCCGCCTCCTCTCCTGGGCCAGCCTACCAGGCCGGCTGCTCTCCCCTCCGCCTTGGGCCGCCTCTCAGCAAGTGGGCCCACGCGTGGTTGAGAGGCCCACAAAATAATATCAGAAAAAATTGTGCCCTCTTGTGAGAACCCGTATTTTCGTACATCTAAAATACGAGGATTAGGAGATTTGAATTCGTTTATGGCATTTATGCATATCAAAATTTGAGAGAAATTTAAAATTTTTATTCATATCACATACATATATGCAAAAGTAATTCAATTCACATATATATACATATATGTACAAGAGTCAAACAATTTCAGTATAAATCTATATACATGAGTAATATGAATTAATTCAAAGAGACATATGAATATACTCAGATAATTTGATTACAAGTATAGGAGTTCAAAGAAAAAAATTTGATTTACAAAGGATTCAATATTACAAACTATGAGTATTACAAAAACATCTACAATAAAAACCTAGCTAATGTTTTCATTCTTCTCTCAAGTCTTTTCTCATCTTCTCCAATTCTTGATCTTTAACCTGCACATAAAACAAAAGCAAAACACTACAAAAGAGAGTGTGGGTTAAGGATTAAAATGTTGCATTTCCAAAATGGAAATGCATCTGTTTTGGAGGCTAGCATTGTGAATCCAGAGAACTGGTTCTGGATTCTAAAAGGATTAAACTGACTTAGAGATTTAAATTCCAATTAGGCAACCGGCAGCAAATCTTAAAGGCAGCAAGTATTATTCTTGTGGCCACATATCATGAGGCAGCAAGTGATTAGGCATCCCAATTCAATTACGCAACAAGGCAACAGATTAAACTCCTTAAGTCAGTTTTGAATTAGACTAACCTCCATTAGCATTAGGCAATCGATTATGTTTTAAACATGGATTAGGGTCTGCTTTCAAGTATAAATCCAGCAGCCCTAAGCATTCAAAAATGCTAGATAACTTGATCTTAGCAACAGCCAACGTACAACAGCAATAGCCAACCCAAATCCATATCTTCAACCTGTCCAAGAGGAGTGAATCATGACTTAAGCTGCTGGTGGCAGCAGCATGGCCACCTCAAGCTTAAGAGGAAGGATCAATATGGGGCTGCCATGGAAGCAGCTTATTCACCAAAACAAGAGAGGAGTCACTCAATAGGTGTCAATCTTAGAGGAGATAGAAGCATTTAGAAAAAAGAGAAGAAGAGAAGTGTTAAAATTCTGTAGAAAATAATCTGCGCCTACTAGATTAAGAGAAAGTAATCTGTTCTTATCAGTTCAAAGAAATAGATAAGTCAAGAGTAGTGTCTGTTCTTTAAGTAAGGAAGAGAGGGGGGAGTAAGAATCATAGGAAAGAAATAGACTGGACTAAGAAAAGTGTAGTATCTGTTCTTATTCCAATCAGTAGGAAAAAGACTAAAACAAGCATAGCATCTGCTCTTATCAATTTTTATAGGATCACACAGAGACATATATGGGAGAAACAAAAGATAACTAAGTTCACTTAAGCATCTGTCCTTAACAGCTTGAGCAAGCAGTCATGCATATATTATAGAAACAGAGAGCAATCAGTTAAAACCGAGTCAGCATATGTTTATCTAAATCAACACCACTTCTCAAGTTCTTTCTCAGAGATCATCCCAATGCATCAAGGCAACAACTAGGCAACCTAATAGTAATCTGTTCTCCCAATTTAATAGCTAAATTAAGCATACATATAGAAATCAAAGGACAACCAGTATCAAGTAAATCCTCTGCTCCTCAGCTTAACAACCAATATACAAGAAGAAATAAGATAAGTTGAGACTAAAGTAGCATCTGTTCTCCACATTCCTAAGCATGTCCGTATACCATAACTAGAGTGGCGGCCGGTGGTGGAAGTGCATCAGCAAGGGCGGCAGCCGAGGCGGAGGCAGCCGGAGAGGAGGCAGCCGAGGCGGAGGCGGCCGGAGAGGGGGCAGCCGGGTGTGGAGGTGGCACTGAACCAAGAGGCCGGCGGCGGTTTGAGGGATTCCAGGAGAAAAAAGAGAGAGAGGGAGTTGAGGGAGGCGGCGGCGTGTGTGAGGCGAGAGGGAGACCGGGGCTGGTTAGGGTTATCCTAACCGGGTTACCGAGTGGGCCAAACGGGCCAGAAGGAGGCCGAGCGGGCCATGGGCCAAGGCGGGATTTCGGCTGGCCCAATTTATTTTTAACAAACTCTATATTTGTTTTATGTTCCTTTCTCAGTAGAAATTCCTCCTCCAATTTTAAACCTTTAGCAAAAGATCCACATTTCAACTCAAATTGAGTAAGTTATAATTCGACTTAAACAACTTATGAAAAACCCTTTTATAACAGTGATAAGTTTATACACCTATTCCTCTAACGGAAACCTAACATTTTTCCTATTAGTCCCGGCAAATTCAGAATTCAAGGTTTTGCATGAATACTTTGAAAATTCACCAATTTCAACTGGTTGATAATTTCATCACACCCGCAAAGTTATTTGTTCTCTTTTCTCTTTTTTGTTATTTGAAAGATTTCTCGTAAGTTCAGATGAAGTGTGGCATTGTTACTCCCTATTGAGTACCTTCTGTACTCATCTCCTACATAAAACCTCCTTTGTTAGGCTTCAAATCAGTAGAGCAGGTGATCGAGTATCCGAAGAAGACAGAGGATGAGAGGGGAAGATTAGGGTTCGCGATCATTATTAGGGTTCATATGTATATCTTATTTTTGGTGAAGTGTCTACAATTTTCGGGAAGCATTCGGTATTTTTAAAGGCCCCTTTTGGATTTTCTGAATTTATTTTATTTAAAAATGTGTTTTTTTCTTCTTTTTCTAAAACCTGAGCCAAAAGGCTCGTTTCTCTCCCCCTTGGGCCCCGCCCGGGCCCACCCGCCGGCCTGCTCTCCACGTCGGCCCATCCCGGCCTCCTCCTCTCCCCTTCTCTCCTGGGCCGCCCCCTCCTCTTGGGCCGGCCCAGCCATTAAAATAGTTTAGTCATTTTAGCGAGTAAAGTGGCGACATATCGCCAATCGCATGCATGTAAGCCATTAAAATAGTTAGTCATTTTGATAAATTTTAAGTGTTTCTATTCCTGTGGATTTCCTCCGTTTTTCCTGTGAATCAAAGGAGGCCTGAAATTTTTTGACTGCGTGCCAAAACCTCCCGCGCCCAACAAATTTTTTCGGATGTGCGCCAAAAACTCCCTCGCCCAGTCCTTATCTATATATTCCAAAGTCGGTAAGACCAATCTTTTTGGACTAGTTTATTCCAATTGTAGCTCTCCATTATCTTGTGAATGAGGTCAACATATTTAATATTAGGTGGTCTAGTCCTTACAATTTCACTCATGCTAGATATTAAGCTAGTCTTTTTAAAGTGATTATGTAGTAATGGCCTAACTAGGATAGGCTTGACGCGATGCCCGGTGCTCCTCCATCCCATCCAAGATCACCAATAGATCGTCTTGGGGCAGCTCTTCACAGATAGCACTGATCTCCCAGTAAACGCCAGTTGATGCCCGTTCTGACCGATGGGACCTAGATGTCAGGTTGATGTGGCACAGCGGTAACGGCTCAGAGGAGACGGATGTCAACTGGCCACCGCAGATGAACTAAAAGAGATGAATCATGACTAGTAGTGGTGGTAGCTAAATACTGGCACCATGATGCACTGTGAATTTTGATAAATTTTAAGAGTTTCAAATACAATATTTTGATATAGTATTAAATTTACTATACAAATTAGCTGTGTAAATACTATATAAAAACCATTTTAGCCAAAAACTCCCCGCCCCGAAATTTTTTGGCCGTGCGCCAAGAACTCCCGCGCCCCAGCGAAACTTTTTGGACGCGCATCAAAGCTCCCGCGTCCATTGTAATATCTACTCTGTCCAGTCATCCAACTAGCCTAACATCTCCTCATACCGATCCATTCCCCTCCCACGCCGCCACCACTGCCCCCTCCTTGAACATCCTCAACCGCCGTCGTCGCCGCTCTACTCCGGCCTACCACCGCTTGGTGCTCTGCCCCCAACCAATCCGGTTGTCCCTCTCCTCTTCCCACCGCTCGCCGCTGAAAGGGATCTCAGGAGTCGACTAGAGGGGGGGTGAATAGGTCGGCTCTAGAAATTAAAATGCCTAATGGGTTTCTCTTCTGGAGATAGGTCAATCCTAGAGAGAATATATGCAACTGATGCAGGTAACTGAGACTCAGCAAGATGTATCAGATAAACACCAGACACTCAGATAGCAAACTCAGCTGATGTAAAACAAGTTATACACAGAGCTAACTGAGTCTCAGGTGTGAGAGTCAGGTGAGTGCATCAGATGACGTGAACAGGAAAGGTCCTATTTTTTTTTAGCAAGAGCTAACTGAGTCTTAGGTGAGGAAACTCAGTTAGAGTGCAACAGATAAAGGTGCTCTAGTGATCTAAGCATGCATAGATATTAGAATAAATAAGAGCAGATCACAAGACAGAAAGTAAAGCACACAATGATTTGTTTTACCGAAGTTCCTACTTCTTGCGAAGCAGTACGTCTCCGTTGAGGAAGCTGTTCTCACAGCCGGCACCAAACCGTGCTCTTTCCTCGAGTACCTTTCTTGTGTGGAATCCTTTTGATCTTGCCGCAGCAAGACAGGCAGACCCAAATCGCCTTCACAGACTCTTGGTGACAGCCACACAAGACTTGGCTTGCTCACCAACTCCAAGAGCACTCCCACTCTTGGAGGAACCAATACCTCGAATGCTACACCTGAAGCACTAAGCAACTCTCTCTCACGATGGATGCACGCAGGCAACACTCACTTGGAGACCTAGAGCTGTCTCTTGCTCAACAGGTTGCTTTCGGGTTAGAGGCAAAGGTTAGGTAAAGGTTGAGGTTGAAAAACCTCCCCAGGTTCCCTATTTATAGGGTCCCTAGCAACTAGCCGTTACCCTCATGCCACGTCAGATAAAGAGCCACCAGACCTAACCTGTCTGAGACTCAGCTAACATGCACCTCTGGTAACCTACTAGCCGCGGCTGAGCTACCCACCTGAGTCTCAGATGCCAAACTCAGGTGGACTCGGTTGCCTCAGGCAGCACCTGAGCACAACTCTGGCTGGCTCACTACAAGCCTAAAACTGACCAGAGAGCAATGGCCTCGCCACAGTCCCTGTCCAGCTCGCTCAGACCCTTGGCACTAGTTTCAAGCTTCTTCACCGAAGATGACTGCCCTTGTAGACGCACAGCGAACCCTTGGTCCAGATCCACCAGCTTCCTAGCTCCTCCAGGACTTATCAAGCTTGCATTCACGGCCCTTGAACTCCATCAAGCAACCATCACCTCGCTTGCCCTCGAGCACAGCCTCGGCTTCTTTCGCAACTGTGCCTCAGGAGCCTAGCTCATCTGGTCATTCTGACCTTCCCAGTTCCTTGCTCTTTTTAGGGCTTATCATCAACAGTTGTCTCACTTCAGCTTTCACCTGTCCATCTAATCCCTGTTCACGCTCATTGCAAACATTAGACACAGGTGAGGATTGCCAATAACCATCAAAACCAAACTCTGGGACAAGATAGCCATCCTCCCAAGCTCCATGGGAGTGGATGCACTTTCAATCTCCCCCTTTTTGGTGGTTAGTGGCAACCCCTTTAAAACATTCACTTAGATAAAAAAAAGTATTGCATTTAACCTAGTTTGACATCAACTCCCCCTTAAGATGTGCACAAGTGAGATTTTGCATTTGAATACAAGTGTACAGTTCAGTTTAATCACTGGAGAGTTGATGCAAAAACAGGTTCTCACAACATAACTGAGAATATAAGCACAGCGGAATAGCAGGTATGTTGGACAGCAAATAAGATAACGGAAAGGATTGCATGCTTGAGTACAAATATCAAATATCAGAGCATCATGTATTAGAGCTAAAGAGAGGAATATCATGTATCAGAGCAGATGTGATAAAGAGATCAAGGTATTGCAATAACAGTCAATACGATACAAAAACGAGGTGTTCAAGACTGATAAAATCATTTTTCAGTACATAGAATGTCTTGACACACATGCAGTCTAGTCTAACCCCTTTTTTTTATACTGCTCCCCCTGAATCTATTCTCTCCTTCATATAATAATACTCTCCCCTTTAAGCTACTCTCTCCCTACTCTCTCCCCCTTTGCCACTAAGCACTAAAAAGAGATAGGAAGAAGAAAGAAGGAGATCCTCAGGGAGCTGGCTTTGGATGCAGGAGGGATAGGATCTGATCAAATTTACTGTTGACCGAGGCCTTGAGATCTGCCATCTCACTCTTGAGTTCAGATTTCAGCTGAGGCATTTCTTGTTGCAGTTCATCTTGTCTCCTCTTGATAACAGAGATCTGTACTGGCACAACCCGTTTAATGAAAGCATCAATAGCTGCGGGATTGTCTAGACGTTGAACCATAGGGAGACTATCTGATGAAAGGTTCACAGAGACCGATGCTTGTCGCTCAGCAGGAGGAGATGATTCTCTAGCTGAGTCTCGGGTGGGAGACACCTGAGGCTCAGGTAGATCTGCCGGGAGATCAGCTGCTGGCTGAGGTGGTCTGACTGAGACTCTGGTAGCTTGCTCTGGAGGCTCTGAAGAGTCTGGCTGAGATGAGTTGAGGATGTTGTAGAAAGGAACTTCATCTTCATGGTCATCCTTCTGAGGTCTGAATTTGCTGAGATATATCTTCTTGTCAAAAGAGAAGACTGAAGATGCTAATGATGTTCTTTGGAGAATCATATGCATTAGATATGAGCCATATCTCATCTTGTCATATCTGTTCTTTTGGCACTCATTTATCTCTGAGAATATGTATCTGGCCACATCAAACTTTTCTTTCTTTGCTATGAGCTCAAGAATTCTCCATACTGGATTGTATATGGCATCAGTTCCTCCACCTTTGGCACAGATGGATATGTTCAAGATCTTCACTATGTGCTTGGGTGTCTTCATCAATCCTTTGAAATTGGAGATATGCTTAGGGATAGCACCCTTAACAGGAGGAGGCACAAAGCCTGTAGGGAAGAACTTCTTTCTTCTCTCATTTGGAACCCAATCTGGCAGGAGACTCTTATCTTCTTCTGAGCCTTTTGAAATACTGATCTTCTGTAGCTTTGACCCTGATGGTAGGTTGAATAGCGCTGCAAACTTTGGAGCTGTGATGCACAGCAGTTGACCTCTTGTCATCCAGAGCATATAATCTTGATTGTTCTACTCTACAAAGACTGTTGCATAGAATTCAGAATCATAATCTTGGTTTAAGCTGCATATCTTATCAAGTTGAACAGCAGCTAAAATCTGCTTCAGATTTCCTAAGCCGTTCTTGGCAAGGTTTGCCCAATCAATTGGCATGCTGTCAACAAAACCTTTCTTCTGCAGCAAGAGATGATAGCTTGATTGCTGCTGATCATTCCAAAACCTTGGATCATTGCAATGTCTTCTTTTCAGATTCCCTTCACTGTCAAAATATGAATTTGTGGTTCTCATGGTAGTGTAGTTTGATGTGCTCCTTGAATCCAGGTTCATGGAGGCTAGACTGGCATCTGCCTTTGGTAGCTTCTTGAAAGTAGTTGCAGATATGAATTTCATCATTGATGTGTCAGATCGTGCAACTTTTGATAATATAGTTGAATATTTATCTTCCAATGTCTCATCTGACTCTTCTACCTGTGTCTCAGCTGGAATATCTTCTGAGTCAGATGCAGAGGGGGATGAGTCTGATTCTTCTGTTGACTCTTTCCTTCCATCACTATCTTCTTCTTCTTGATATTCTTCATCTGATTCAGACAGCTTTTGCTTCTTCTTGCGAGGAGATGGAGGATGAGGATCACTTGGACTTGAATAGGAGTCATCTGAGTCTTCTGACAGAGCCTCAGTTGACTGTGCCTGGGACTCAGTTGGCATCCTATGGACTGACTCAGGTGCTGGAGAAGATGCTGCTTTTTCTTGCTCTTCAAGTCTTGTTTCTTCTTGAGCTGGTTCTAAGTCTGATAGAGACTGAAATACAGAACCCATGCTCACTGATACTCCAACTGATGGATCTGCTTGTGGCTCAGTTGGGTTTTCATGTGCTTCAGTTGACTTCTCTTCAAAAGATGATCTTAGCTTATCCATAGATTCCTCCATAGTCTGCTCGAATTCTTTTCCACTTGAGTCAAGCTCAGTCAATATGTCTTCAATTGATTCTAAGGCAGCTTTCTGTTGAGTTTCCACTTCAGTGAGGACTAAGTCTAGTCCAGCTGATGCAGCCGCCTGAGACTCGGCTGGCTTACTTGGTTGAGGCACTGAACCACCGGCTTGTTGAAGGGGCACTGCATCAAGTGCTTGAGAACTGGATATCCAATATATCCTAGAGTTTGTTTCAGCAATCTCATTTTGTAGATGCTTCTTATGAGCTTCATCTGCACAAGAGTTTAACTCCAACATGTAATTCTCTATTCTCCTTTGTAGGGTGTTATCTGAGAACCTTGTCCAGATAGACTTATAATTTTCTGAGAGTTGAGAGATTAGAAGGCCAATTTGCCTGATCAGATCTGCTTTCTCTTGTCCAGAGGCTTTTCCTTCTTGCCTCAGCAGTTTTTTGAGTTCTTCATGGATTGCCTTGTTCTTCAGCTGAGTTTCTCTTTGGAGTTTCACATCCTTTGGAACATCTGGTGATTCAAAGATTTGCTTTGCAAGAGCATCTATTCTTTCCTTCATTTGAGGCCTTTCCTCATCTGTGGCATTAGGCAACTTATCAGTTAGGTCTTGCCATTTTTCTATAAGTTTGCTGTGTTCCCTTTTTCTAAGAGCTTCTGCTCTCCATTCAGCTTCTTCCTCTTCTTGCAGTTGTTTCTTTGTTTTCTTGACTACCACAGCCTCTGATCTTGGCTTCTTTGGGGCTTTGCACAGAGATATATCTGTTGGACTTCCTGCAGCCCTTGTCCTTTTGAGTGCATCAACTACTGGAGCCTTCTTAGCTTTGATAGCTGCCTCTTTCTCAGCAGCCTTCTTGGCTCTTTCTTCAGCTCTTTTCTTCTTTGCTTCTTCAGCTTGGTCTTTCTTTTCAGCTGCTTTTGCTTTCCTCTCTTGCTTCAGTTGTTCTTCCTTGCTGGCCTTCTGAGCTTCTAATTCTTTCATTCTTTGAGCTGACTGAGCTGAAGCTATGTCTATCTGACGTTTCTCTTCTTGTAGCTCTTTGATCCTAGCTTCTCTTTTGACTAGCTCAGAGGGTGACATAGGAGCTTTTACTGATTTTTGTGCAGCTTCTTCTGCATCCAATTTCTTTGCAACACTTTTAGCCTGCTCTGCCTCCCACTCTATCTGCTGCTTCTGACTCAGGAGCTGGGTTCTCAGTCCAATGGGCAGATCATCAGTTATATCCTCAGGCACATTCCTTGATCCAGACATCTGCATAGGTGAGGTAGGATAAAGAATAGATAAGAGATAATCCTATTGCAGAGAAAACAGGAATATTTGGCCATTTTTGGATGGTTTTAGGAGAGTTTCACAAGTCATCTCATGCTACCTGACTTAGCTACCTGACACTCAGGTGAGATAAATTGTGTAACTCAGGTGGAGTAGCAGAGCGACCTAGGTTCATCGAGTCTTGCTGAAATTGAAAATTCTGGACAATGAGTTGCAAGAAATCGTTCTAGAGGATAAAGGTACATCATCTCTATCTGATTCCACAACTAAAAGCTACTCGAGAGCATGGGATTCGCATTAAGGCGGAAACCACCCTAGTTCTGTGAAGAACAGCTCGAGGAGACTTACATTTGGAATTTTTGATTGGAGATGAAGGCGCCAAAACAATCGGAAGAGCTTTGGGAAGCTTTGGAGAGAGCGAAGATCATCGAAGAAACGCACGATCGTTGAGAATCAGATGGTGGCGATGGGCGCAAGGGCACTGAGACTCTGAAGAGGGTTTAGTGCGAACCGTTACAGAGGTGGGTTTTTATATCCCGAGTGACCCTGTGGCATCTGAGGGTCAGCTAGAATGCTACCTGAGACTTAGGTAGGATAAGAAAAATGAGCTGAGCTCCAGACTTAGGGATTTTCTCCGGAATTTTTGAATGTGTTCAGCTGAGACTCATGTGGAAGACTCAGCTGACAAGGTTTTCAATAGGATTACCAGAGAGAACTTAAGGATAAGAGATGAAAGCAATAGAGAGAATTTCTTTTCAAACACAGCTTGCCAAACAATCAATCAATACAAAGCTAAAGCTGTGTTGAATTGAAATAGATGATAAGATCCAACTTATCTAACTCAATGGTGAATCCATGAGTTCAATAAGATGCAAAATCAGCATGATATCTATAAAACCTAACCCACCTGAGGTTCAACCGAGACTCAGGTGGCTGACTCATGTGGAATGCAGAGAATGAAAAACCAGAAATGCAATCATGTGTACACGTGTATCATCATTTCCTCACTGCACATTCGAAATATCCATGATATTTAGCTCATGCCTGAGGGTACAGAACCTATTTTCATCTAAAGGCTTGGTGAAAATATCAGCTAGCTGAGCTTCGGTTCTAACATGACACAGTTGGATATCTTTCTTCTCTACATGGTCTCTTAGGAAGTGGTGTCTCACTTCTATGTGTTTGGATCTTTGGTGTTGGACTGGGTTGTTGGCTAACTTGATTGCACTTTCATTGTCACAGAAGAGGGGTACTTGAGACATAGATATGTTAAAATCCTTCAAGGTCTGCCTCATCCATAACAATTGAGCACAACAACCACCAGCTGCTATGTATTCGGCTTCTGCTGTGGATAGGGCTACTGAATTTTGTTTCTTGGAACTCCAGGACACAAGGGAGCGCCCTAGAAATGGCAGGTACCTGAGGTGCTTTTTCTGTCAACCTTACACCCGGCATAATCACTATCTGAATAGCCTACAAGCTCAAATGGTGCACCCTTAGGATACCATAAACCAAACCCAGAGGTATGAATCAAATATCTCAGTATTCTACAAACAGCAGTGCGATGAATATCCTTAGGATCAGCTTGAAAACGTGCACACATGCAAACACTCAACATTATATCAGGTCTAGATGCACACAAATACAACAAAGAACCTATCATAGACCTATACTCCTTCTGATCAGTGGACTTACCTTGTTGATTCAGATCAAGATGAGCATTTGTTTGCATGGGAGTAGATATTGACTTAGCTTTGTCCATGTCAAACTTCTTGAGGATGTCCTTGGCAAACTTCTCTTGAGAGATGAAAGTTCCTTGCTTGAGTTGTCTGATTTGCAGCCCTAGGAAGAACTTCAGCTCTCCTATCATGGACATCTCAAACCTTTTGATCATCATCTTGCTGAACTCATCACTTAGCACACGGTTAGTACTTCCAAATATTATGTCATCGACATATATTTGGCATACAATTAAATCCTTGCCTTTAACTTTAGTAAAGAGTGTAGTATCAACAAGCCCAATTTTGAAACCATTATGTATAAGAAACTCCTTTAGGGTATCATACCAAGCACGAGGGGCTTGTTTGAGACCATATAAAGCTTTGTGGAGAACATATACATGATGGGGTCTTTTTGGATCTTCAAAAACCAGGGGGCTGTTCTACATACACAAGTTCAGCAAGCTTACCTTGGAGAAAGGCACTCTTGACATCCATTTGATAAAGCTTGATGTTGTGATGATTTGCATAAGCTAAAAGTATCCTGATAACTTCAAGTCGAGCTACAGGTGCAAAGGTCTCACCAAAATCCAAGCCTTCTATTTGAGTGTAGCCTTGAGCAACCAATCTTGCCTTGTTCCTCACCACTTGGCCTGTAGAATCTTGCTTGTTGCGAAAGACCCACTTTGTTCCTATAACATTGTGATCCTTGGGTCTTTCAACAAGTGACTAGACTTCATTTCTCTCAAATTGGTTCAGCTCTTCATGCATAGCATTGATCCAGTCTGAGTCAGACAGAGCTTCACCTACATTTTTAGGCTCAATGGTGGAAACAAAAGAGTAGTGAGCACAAAAGTTAGCAATACGAGAACGAGTAGTCACTCCCCTATTAATGGCACCAATGATTTGGTCTACAGGGTGATCCTTCTGCAGCCTGCTGATCACAGGGGGTTCTGGGTCAGCCACCTGAGTCACAGCTGGATGTGGGTCAGCTGGGTGTATCTGTGACTCAGTTGGCTCTTCCTGAGACTCAGCTGGGTGCATGGAGGCTTCTGAGTCCAATAGATCATTAGCTGGGTTGTACTCGAACTCAATGCCATTGACTTCATCCTGCTCATCAGCTAGGTCTGGTAGGTTTGTAACTCCAGATGAAGCTTGCTCCTCAATTTGGGGCCTGACTTCACCTGTTGACTTGTGAAGTATATCTACCTTCCCTGAAATATCATTAGCAACTTGCCCATCTTGTGAGCCATTAGATTCATCGAATGTCACATCTACAGCTTCTTCAACAACCTTGGTGTTGGTGTTAAAGACTCTGTAGGTGTGAGATTCTGAGCTATATCCAACAAATATTCTTTCATCAGATTTGGATTCAAATTTAGAGAGACGTTTGCCTTTCTTCAGAATATAACACTTACAACCAAATACTCTGAAGTAGGAGACATTTGGCTTCTTGTTGGTCAGCAGCTCATAAGGTGTCTTCTTTAGGAGTGGGTGAAGATATAGTCTATTGATGTTGTGGCAAGCAGTATTTACAGCTTCAGCCCAAAACCTTGCTGGTGTCTTGTACTCACTCAGCAGTGTTCTTGCCATCTCTATCAAGGTCCTGTTCTTCCTCTCCACCACTCCATTTTGCTGAGGTGCATAGGGACCAGAGAACTCATGCTTAATTCCATGCTTGTCCATGAAGGCTTCAACTCTCGAGTTCTTGAATTCTGTCCCATTGTCACTTCTCACTGCCTTCAAGTTGATGTTCCATTCATTTTGAACTCTGACAATGAGATGCTTGAACCTTTTGTACACCTGTGACTTGTCCTTCAAGAAAAATACCCAAGTGAAACGTGACAAGTCATCTACAACAACAAAATCATACTTGTTACCTCCAATGCTCTCATATGTAGTTGGACCGAACAAATCAATGTGTATGACATCGAATGGAGAAGTAGTGGTCATGATGTTCTTGGGTGGATGAGGGCTTCCAACTTGCTTTCCAGCCTGACAAGCACAGCATGGCTTGTCTTTGTTGAATTGGATCTGCTTCAGGCCTAGGACATGTTCTTCTTTACTGAGTTTGTTCAGCAGCCTCATCCCCACATGACCTAGCCTCCTGTGCCACAGCCAGCCTAACTGAGCTTTGACTATAAGGCAACATGGCACAGCTGCTTCTTGATCCTGAAAATCTACAAGATATAGCTTATCTACTCGATAGCCTTTGAAAACTTGTGAGTCATCTGTTAGTTTCTGAACATAGACCTCTTTAGGATAAAATGTGACTTTCATTCCAGCATCACATAATTAAGAAACAGATAAGAGATCATATGAAATAGACTCAACAAGCATTACTTCAGTAAGAGAGTGTTCCTGAGATATAGCAATTTTACCACAACCCAATACCTTGCCTTTTGAATCATCAGCATAGTTGACATACTTGCAAGGAAGGTTATCTTTTCTTATCTCAGAGAACTGCTCTTTGCCTCCAGTCATGTGCTGTGTGCAGCCACTATCCATGACCCATTTTGTTCCACTGGAGGCAGAGCCCTGCACGATTAGTTTCGAGACTTAGGAACCCAAATAGCTTTGGTTCCCAAGTTAGCAGATCTCTTACTGTAAGCATCAATAGTAGGAATAAGATTAACATTAGGGTTCTTAGCAGTTATGGCTTTAGAAAGCTTAGAGAACCTCTGAATCTTTCTCAGATTCTTATCTCCTGCAAACTCAGATGGAAGGGTTAGCAAATTTGCATTGCACCTGAGTGAGCTACCTGAGTTACAGGTGGCTCTCCCTGACTTCGGTACCCAACCGAGTGAGTCACCTGAGACACAGGTGACTACTGACTTTGGTACCCAAATGCTTGGTACCTTCTTGTACCTACTCCAGGATCCAACATATATTGCCTCAGGTTTACCCTTTTTCCCTGTCTTAAGCACATAGCTGGATTAGAGGGAATTTTCACATAACCACCTGTCTTTCGATGGTTTCCTGCAAGAGAGTTAGTATCATATTTCCCTTTCTGAGGAACAAAGTGATTCTGCAAGTATTTCTTGTTAGTGGCAGAGGAAATATATGATGACTTGTTCTTTTTAAGTGCAGGAGTGAAACCAAGTCCCCTTGTACCATTATTCTTTAGTACTAAGGTGGACTGGAGCCTAGCAAAGTTCTGCATGCCTATGTTAGCACTGCATAGGCCTATTCTCATGAGCCTTTTTAGCTCTTCATGCTCCTCCTTGAGCTCATTGTACTTTGCTGCATCAACAGAATTAGTAGCAGTTGAAGTGCTTGATTCACTGGGTGAATCTACAACAAACACTGTACTAGAAGTAATAGCATTGATGCGAGATGCACAGTTTAAACAGGTTTCTATAACAGTAGGAGGATTCGCATCAGGTGTAACAGTAGTGCAAGATGAGTGAGTTTCTTTGAGTTTATCATGCTCAGAGATTAGGAGCTCATGTGATAGCTTAAGTTTGTTTTGAGCTTCCTGCAATAAGTAAACCTCCTCATCAAGATCTGCCTTAGCATCTTGTGCATTATCAAGGGACACCTGCATGTCAGTTAGTTTGTCCCTGAGAGAGATGTTTTCTTTTCTCTCTTTCCGAAGGAGCTTCTCTGTCCTGTTAAGAATGTCCATTAGTTGAGCATAATCAGGGAAGTCATCCTCAGTCATTACCTTGCTGCCTTTAGCCATAAGGCATAGGGCTGGAGTCTCAGCATATGTAAGATCTGCATCCTTGTCGAAAAGAGAGTCTGACTCGGGCTGTGCGCAGCTGAGTGACCTAACTGAGTCTTCTCCTGGCTCAGTGGGCTGCTGAGTGATCCACCTGAGACACAGATGGCTAACCCAGCTAGCTCAGTTTCTTCCTCTGACTCCTCCTCTGACTCTGAGTCATCTGAGACCCAGGCTTGTCCCACATATGCTCTGGCAGCAGAGGTCTTCTTCTTTCTGAAGGTGGGAGGCTTCCCTTCTTTGTACTTCTTCTTGACAATGATCTCCTTCTTCTTGTACTTGCCATCCTCTTGTCTCTTGCTCTTTTGGGACAATCAGCAATGAAGTGTCCTGAGTCACCACACTCAAAGCACTTCTTGTCACTGAGTTGCTTCTTCCCTTTGAATCTGTCAGCTGAGCCTGAGAACTTCTTCCTTCGATAGAACTTTCTGAAGTTCCGAGTAAGCATGGCAAGCTCATTCTCCTCATCAGTGGACATCTCTTCATCTGGATCTTCTTCTCATCACTTGAGTCCCAGTGAGTGGCCACTGCCTTGAGAGCTATGTCCTTGTTCTTCCCAGAAGTGATAGCATGCTTCTTGGAGTGGTTTAGCTCCATCTCATGAGTGAGCATCCTACCAAGGACATCTGTGGGCTTTAATCTGTCAAAGCCATCCTTTTCTTTCATCATCAGTCGCAGAGTGTGATAAGGCTTGGGAAGCACAAAGAGGAACTTCTTGATCACATCTCCATCTTCTACTCTGTTGGACCCAAGAGCCTTCAGCTGGTTAGTGATCATGGTAAGTCTTGTGAAAATGGAATTGATGTCCTCTCCAGGTTGGTAATGGAAGTTGTCAAGTTCATGCTCCAGCACATCCTTTTTGGACCTCTTCAACGTGTCACTACCTTCATAGATAGCCTGAAGTGTGAACCATATATCTCTGGCTTCCTCAAAGGTGCTGACACGGTTGAAGTCATGCTCTTGCAGTCCCATATAGATAGCATTGGCAGCTCTAGCATTGTTCTTGATGCTGATCTTCTCTTGATCAGTGGGATTGCTCTCATCAACCACATCAAGACCTGTTGTGACAATCTTCCATACATCTGGGTCAAGTGCAGTAAGATGCATTTGCATCTTCCGCTTCCAAAAGGCATAATTAGTACCATCAAACATAGGGACTCTACCCTCATAGTTCGACATCCTTTAGACTCTGGCTGTTAGGCCAATTATGAGCAACGAGGCTCTGATACCACTTGAAAGGGATCTCAGGAGTCGACTAGAGGGGGGGGTGAATAGGTCGGCTCTAGAAATTAAAATGCCTAATGGGTTTCTCTTCTAGAGATAGGTCAATCCTAGAGAGAATATATGCAACTGATGCAGGTAACTGAGACTCAGCAAGATATATCAGATAAACACCAGACACTCAGATAGCAAACTCAGCTGATGTAAAACAAGTTATACACAGAGCTAACTGAGTCTCAGGTGTGAGAGTCAGGTGAGTGCATCAGATGACGTGAACAGGAAAGGTCCTATTTTTTTTAGCAAGAGCTAACTGAGTCTCAGGTGAGGAAACTCAGTTAGAGTGCAACAGATAAAGGTGCTCTAGTGATCTAAGCATGCATAGATATCAGAATAAATAAGAGCAGATCACAAGACAGAAAGTAAAGCACACAATGATTTGTTTTACCGAAGTTCCTACTTCTTGCGAAGCAGTACGTCTCGTTGAGGAAGCTGTTCTCACAGCCGGCACCAAACCGTGCTCTTTCCTCGAGTACCTTTCTTGTGTGGAATCCTTTTGATCTTGCCGCAGCAAGACAGGCAGACCCAAATCGCCTTCACAGACTCTTGGTGACAGCCACACAAGACTTGGCTTGCTCACCAACTCCAAGAGCACTCCCACTCTTGGAGGAACCAATACCTCGAATGCTACACCTGAAGCACTAAGCAACTCTCTCTCACGATGGATGCACGCAGGCAACACTCACTTGGAGACCTAGAGCTGTCTCTTGCTCAACAGCTGGCTTTCGGGTTAGAGGCAAAGGTTAGGTAAAGGTTGAGGTTGAAAAACCTCCCCAGATTCCTTATTTATAGGGTCCCTAGCAGCTAGCCGTTACCCTCATGCCACGTCAGATAAAGAGCCACCAGACCTAACCTGTCTGAGACTCAGCTAACATGCACCTCTGGTAACCTACTAGCCGCGGCTGAGCTACCCACCTGAGTCTCAGATGCCAAACTCAGGTGGACTCGGTTGCCTCAGGCAGCACCTGAGCACAACTCTGGCCGGCTCACTACAAGCCTAAAACTGACCAGAGAGCAATGGCCTCGCCACAGTCCCTGTCCAGCTCGCTCAGACCCTTGGCACTGGTTCCAAGCTTCTTCACCGAAGATGACTGCCCTTGTAGACGCACAGCGAACCCTTGGTCCAGATCCACCAGCTTCCTAGCTCCTCCAGGACTTATCAAGCTTGCATTCACGGCCCTTGAACTCCATCAAGCAACCATCACCTCGCTTGCCCTCGAGCACAGCCTCGGCTTCTTCGCAACTGTGCCTCAGGAGCCTAGCTCATCTGGTTCTTCTGACCTTCCCAGTTCCTTGCTCTTTTTAGGGCTCATCATCAACAGTTGTCTCACTTCAGCTTTCACCTGTCCATCTAATCCCTGTTCACGCTCATTGCAAACATTAGACACAGGTGAGGATTGCCAATAACCATCAAAACCAAACTCTGGGACAAGATAGCCATCCTCCCAAGCTCCATGGGAGTGGATGCACTTTCAGCCGCTCCACTCCAGCCCTCTCTCCTCTCCCCTCGCTCCGGCCCTCTGCCTCGGTCGCCAGATCTAGGGGCCGCCGTGTCTGGTGCCCTTCGATCCCACCGCCGCTGGGTTCCATCCTCCGATCTCCCGCTTCTCTACTTCGGCTTCCCCGTTGCCGACGGCCCTCTGCCTCCCCTCGGTGTAGGCCCACCGCCGCCTCCGGTTCCCCTTCGGCCACCACTGCCTCGCACTGCTGCCTCACCTTCGTCCGCAGGTGCCGCCACTCCGACCCTAATGAGGCACCCCCTGGCCCTCTTCTCTTGCTAGGCTGGCCTCACCTCCTTCTCTGGATGCGCCGCCGGTGTGCCCCCTCTACCCCAATCGGCTCCTCCTCGGCCGCCGCCCCCGCTTGCCGCCCGGGACGCCCGGATGCTCTAGACGCGATCTACCGCTTTGACGAGGCGGCGAACACGCGGGTGCAGCAAGAGAAGCCCTGGGCCAGCGACCCACACCGAGACCAGGGTCAACGCCTAGGCCGACGCCTACGAGTACATGGTCGAGTACTCCACCATCAACAAGCAGGTCAGCCCCCCAAACTCCTTCTGTCATTATTGTTTATTTTGGAGCTCTCGATCTGACCAGACTGCAATGTTGCTCCCAGCAGACCGTGTATGTGCTTGCCCGTGTGAAAATTGTGTAGCTGTTATAAATTCTAGTCGTGTACTAATTGTTGCTATTACCTGATCAATCATGTTGTTCATATGAAAAGTTTGGGGTGGATTTCGGCAGTGATGCTTGTGTTTTGGTGCATTGATCTGTGCCTTTATATGTGGCCAACTCCTCGTTGCTTGAGTGGTCTGCCTAGTTGTGTGTTTTCATATTAACTTGTCTGCGTTTGTGTAATGTTGCCCTCAGACACTCAAACGTTGCTGAAATATTGAGAACTAGTATGCTTGTTGTGTGAGTGATCCCTTAATGTTGCTGACGTGATCCTATAGGTAATCTGATATGTGGTTACAATATTGAAAGGGGCATGATTAGTTGATTTTGATAGTTATTGGCGTCCCTAGCATTTGGTGTAATTCATGTGTTAATTATAAAGATTTTAGGATAAACTGTAGTTTAGGTTTCCTCTTAAATCTATGTCTGATTTTTGCCCTTATTATTGGAAGTTTGGATAAAATATATATATTCACGATTGTGCATGCATTTGTGCTTGTTCAATCTGTTTTGGCATTTATAGATTTACATGTTTGTTACATTGATGAACAACTTAGCTGGCAATTGTTTAGCCTGTTTTTCTTAATCATCAATGGAAAATAATGTGTGGCTTATTCTTCTATTGACTAATGATTAATTTTCCTATTTTATTTTGGAGCTTTGACGCCAACTCCCTATTTGATTGATTAAGTTTCTTCAGATTTTATGACTATTTGGTGGATCAGTAGCACTGTAATTTTGTGCAATTTTTGACCAGATTTTCTTTTTAATGTAATGCAATGAGCAGAGAGCATGGTTTGGGGTGATCGGAGCTTACAATGGCGCATAAGAGAGGCTTTTTTATGTATTTAGGTTAGAGCAATAATAAAAAAGGATTGATTGATTTAGAATATTCAGTTTTACTGTCTTCTGTTGGCTTGGCTGGATTATGCACTGAGCTGGCACATCACTTGCCCCTTTTGGCATGATAAATGTACCTAAAATGCACAAGTATATGAGTTTTTTTGCAGTGGAGGATTGTATAAGTGGTTTCCAGCCGTCAGTTTTACTTCCTTTCTGTCCCAACTAGCATGTGTAAGGCATGATATTTCTCTAGGATCCAATGCTCCAATGCTCCTGCTATTAACTAATTGATCCAATGCTCTTAACTCTATAGCGGCATGCAGGATTAGAACTATATACATGGAGACTGCTTTGAGTTAACCCCTGAAATCAGTGAGGAAAAATGGCCAAAAGCAGCTGAGGTACTTGCTACTGCTCTTGTAGATCACTTGATAAGCATTTTTTGTTCTGTTTTTACTTATAATCCTCTGCTACAGCTTCTTGTCGTATGGGAACTGATACGTTCTAATGTTGCTAGGCAGTCTGAGTTGTGAAAAAGTTCAATCAATCTGTGTCAAGAGTTTCATATTGTTTGCACACTGAGTCACTAAGGTGAGCTCATCACCATGGCATGTACTCTGCATTAGCTAACTGACCATTTTTCTCCATCAAACTCTTATCTGTTGGCAATCCATTGCTGTTATAACTTCGGATACCAACATTCTTAGTAATACCATCTCTAGCTGCAATCAATATATTCTCCGGGGTTCTGGATTCAAAGGAATTCCAATCCAAAGTTCTAGAGAGTCTCTACAACAAGCAATTGTAAGTCCATGTTAGTACTGCCATCTTCCTTCCAAAGTTTGATTTATTTTTTTATTGTTTATACTCATGTTCAATCCTTGGCTCTTTGCAATCATAGGCTAACATGGAAGCTATGATGGACCAATCTATTCAAGATGATCAGACACCAAAGTCTGGTATAGAAATTGTAACCAAAATTCTGATGTCGAGCAGTGCAAATAGTATGTTCTTGAAGAATGTGGCTCATTAGGTTGTGTGTATGCTTCGTGCTGGTGGTTAACTGTTCAGGTGTTTGTTTTGGAACTTTATTCATGAATTGATGTTCTGTGTTGGTGAACTGTTGAGTTGTTTGTTTGTGATGTATATTCCGTACTAATGCTGTGATGTAAGTGTAGTACTTTTATCTGTGAAATATGGTTTCCAAATTCTGAGTGTAAATGTTGTGTTTTTGACTGGTATTGAGTTGGCTGGATTAAAAACATGGGCATGTAATGCTGTGTTCTGAGTGCATTAAAATGGGTCCATTTAAATCTAGCCTATAAAAATGCTGGATCAAAAACTTGGGCCACATAAAATGGGCCCATTAAAATCTAGCCCGTAAAACATTGGATTAAAAACTTAGGCAAAATAAAATGGGCTGAAAAATAAAAAGGCCTGGATATTAATGGGCCAAAAACCTAGGCCAGGCCGGCCCAAACATTTTGGGCCACTGAATTGGACTGGGCTGTAGATGACACGTGGATGATGACGTGGACACTACGTGGGAGCATAGCCACGTCAGTTGGTGACGTGGCGTCCACGTCACAACAAAGGCCACGTAGGCTGCCACGTCAGAAATAGCCAAGCCGGAAAGCTGTTTTATGACGAAAATGGTCTCTATTTGTGACGTTCTCGAGCGACTTCTATGACGAAATTTGTCGTCATAGAAGTGTATCCGTTCCATGACGAAGGTTGTTTCGTCACGGATGTGTTCAGTTCTATGACAAAAATTGTCATTTCGTCACAAAGGTACATCTATGACGCGACATACATGACGAATGAGTTTTCGTCACAAATTCATCACAGAAGATGCTTAATGATGAATTGTCGTTCTTCTGTGACAAATACGGTTCATCATAGATCAGCGAAAATTTGGTAGTGCTAGTACACACAAGTTAACATGTATATCATTATCATACATGCACGTATTAGTACATGATGTGTAATTAGACTGTTGAGGTCAAGGCTTTATACCTGTAGCCCAACGGCTAAAATCTTGCAGCGGAAAATCAAGCGGTGATGTGGCCCATCAATATGCCATACCCGACAGGCAACTGACTGGGGTTACGCCCTAACTTTTGCGAACACAATCGTATCTTTGGGCTGACGTCTTCTTTGTTTAGCCAAATCAACAAGTCAGGTGAGTACATGGAATGTACTCATAAGCATCCCGCAGGGAGAGTAAAGCAGATGTATTTCATGTAAGGCTTGTTCAAGAAAGCGGCTCTACCCTAAGTTGAATGTTGAGCAGAAAAGTACGTTCTCATTCGAAATATGATAGTAGTAGATTCAAAAGCCTTTCTGAAAGTGTGCCTGTCTCTGATGGGTTAGTATCTGGTGCCAGAAATTCCAGCCAGACGATCATTAACTAGAGGCCCATAGCATCTTCTATCACCTCAGGAAATCCTTAAAGCCTACCTGTGCTACCACCTGGCAGCACGAGCTAGGTTTCACCTCTGTAGTCTTTACTACTAGCCTATAGTTCAAATTGCACACTGTGGACACATCATGCCCATGTCCTTAATCCCATTCTCCAGATTTCGCAACCAAAACTTAGTCTAACCAGTGTGTGGCCTTTCTAAGTGTGTTCATAACTGAGGACGTGGCGATTCGAATAGATTCAGAGGTTGTACGGCTTTATCCACAAGATGTAAGTCCACCTTGTTGCCATGGCCAAAAGAGCACTCTTCGCGAGGGGTGCTGGCAAGGTTATTATAACGAGACCTTTCCCCTTTTTTTTGTACTAGAGCTGAACCCGCTAGATGAGCCCCTACCTAGATTCACTTTATGTTCGATGGTCCTCAACACATAGATAGAAAAAATAGGTTCATCTTTGTGTCGAGCAACTTCCTACATAGCCACGTGGAGGTTCTCTAGAGATAACCATCCACCTAGTCACTTATCTTTCTACTGCCCACGGGTGAGACACTAGCACTCGATAGATAATTGGTCAAGTCCTTCCCATAAAGGACATGTGGACGTACGGGGTGAACTTGGTCGAGCGGTACTTAGGCTCGGTCCTTAATTGATTCGAGCAAGACTGCACATCATCACCTTTTAGCCATGTCTCTACATGCTACAACGATTCCTCCAATCTCCACTTACTGTTCTCACCCGAATCAAAATCATTCTCTATTTTATTTTGGGGTTTTGGCAAACATTTCTTTCAAACACTTGCCTCGGAAGGTACACACCATCCCAAGGGTTTTATTCCCATAACCAAAAAGAGTTTCACGTGATTCCGGGCAAAATTAGGTTTTTCACTATAGCAGGTCTAAGCAGGGCGATCGCCTATATTCCTTAATACCTTTCTGGACGATGAACAACAAATAATGCTAGGGTTACAAGGATATACCTGTCGGACCTGGGTCTTATGCAACTATATGATATATCTAGTTCTAACATGAAATATCGTTGATATTCACATAGCATGCAGAGTTGCAACCAAAGTAATCAAGTTTTCACACAATGGGATTCAACATGATCAAGTGGGAATGCTTGCCTGGCAATATCGGCGGAGCCTTGAGCTGGAACTTGATACAGCGAGTGCTCAGAATCCTTCATGCGATATGTCGTAATGTCGTATCTCCATGTCGGAAAACGTCAAATAAACAATGGTGCAAGACGGAACCAAAGAAGAACCAGAAATACACTTATGAATTCTTAAAATATGTGCTTCGAGCTTCAATGTTTTTAGAGGCACGAGAAAGAATCCACCACGCATGAAATAAGGGTCCCTCTATATTATACTATTTTCCAAAATGTTTGTATTTTATTTTAAAAGGTTTTAAAAGGAACTAGGAAAAGAATCAATTAGTTTAGGTTTAAATGGAAGAAGATTCACATATACGATATCTATATTTGCATTATATTCAAACTTGACCTTTGGATAATTTCAAATGCTAAGAAGGTAGTATTGTTAGATAGTTTTGGAAGTTTCAAGGTTACAGGAAAAAGGACCACTTCATTTGGAATTTTCTAAGGAGACATACATGGTATATGGGTTTTAAACATATTCAATTTTCAAATAATTTCAAAAATTCAAAATTTAGTACCGACAGGTAGCTCAAGAAATTTTAGGATTTTAGGAAAAAGAATGGATTAATTCGAGCAACTACTTTGGGAGAAACTGATGTCCAAAGGTTAGCAATATGGCAGACGCCCTTTGCTTTAAATAAGTCTGGTTTTAGGGGTGATGTTAGAAGCGTACTGCAAAAGGGCGCCTTTGGTTTAGAAAAGGTGCAAAGCTGAGAGGGAGGAACAGGGAATAGTGCATTTCCTGTAAGAGGAAGCGCATAGGGTGAATTACGCTTTCGCTTATGCAATTGGTGGGCCGGGAACTTAGGGGTTTGAAGCCGTTTTCTTGGCTACTAAGCAGTGGATTAGGGCTAACCTGTAGTGATTAGGAGGGGAAGACCTAGGGTAGTGCTCATCGATGGTGCTAACAGTGGCGGTGATCTGCGCAACTGGCTTTAGTGGCACAGACCAGGATGGCATCGCCGAGGCCCTACGCGGTGGCGGAAGGATGGTCCAGAGGGTGGTGGAGTTAGGTACGGGGTAGGAGGGAGAGTTCGGAAAAGGAGTAAGCGGCGGCGGCAGCTCTTACCAGTAGTTGATGGGAGGGCGCTGGTGGCCGGCAGCGGTGGAGGTCAGTGGAGGTAGCGGCGACTCCCGAGCTGGGGTGAGCACAGGAGATGTGGTCGTGGCGGTGAGGCGGAGCAGACCTCATCGATAGCGGGGATCAATACTCATCCCAGGCGGTGTGAGGAGGGGATTTGTGGTGTTTCCTCGCAGCTGGGGATTCACCGGAGCAGCAGCTAGGGTGGTGGGAATGTCGTCGAGCTCGGGTAGTCTGGCAAGGAAGGGCTTGTCGACGTTGTCCAATGGCTGCAAAAGAGGAACCAGGAGGGGTCATGAGAGAGGAGTGAACGTGGCATGAAGGGGAAAAGGGAAGACCAATGGGGAGCTCAAGTGCGCGGGCAGCTGTGGCTATGCTTCCCGCTGAAGCTAGGAGGGAGGAGCCACGCATGGTCGGCACTGGTGCCCGAGACAGTTCTAGACGACAGACGAGGGTGGAGGGGAGAGAAGACAATGGATGAGCTCAAGGCTGCTTGGAAGAGAAACTCTAGGACAAAGGGAGGAGGTGGAGTGCTCGGGTAGATGAAGAAAAACGGCTTGGAAATAAGGATGGGGAAGGAATAGCTCAGGATGTGTCTAGTAGAGGAAGAAGAGGGTCGGGGAGATGCTCGGCTAGGGGAAGCAATGGGAAGGAGATAGAGGAGCTGAGGAGTGGAGAGCTTGGCAAGGGGAGAGAAGAAGCAGAGCTACTCGGCATTAGGAAACAGAGAAGATATAGGGAGTTGGAGCTTTGCAAATTAATGGTGTGGAGGGGTAGGGGCTACCTGCTATAGAGCACAAGGTGTTAGGCACCGAGTGGTGTTGCAAAGAGAGGAGGTGGCTGAGCTATACAGGGTGAAGCTGTGCTCGGCATGGGCAATTTGGAGGAAGGAGGAAGAAAGGTGATAGGGAGGATGAGCTGATGTGCGGGACTAGGGCCCACTGGCAGGGAATAGTTGGGATTTCGCTTGGTAGAGTAGAGGTGCTTTTACTAGGAACAAGGGACAAGAAACAATAGAGAACCGGTGGAGTCTAGCAGACAACATTTTTGGAGCATTGGCTTGATTTATCGTGGGATATAGGTGAATGGAAAGTATGAGCTTTTAATGCAAAAATGGATTATGAATGAGTGGAGGATGCCTCACAGGGATTTTGAAAATTTTCCTGAGATTTATTTTTGAGGTTGCAATGTAACGTTCAATTTAAAAGTTACTTGAACTATATGTACTGAAGATCTTCGTATTATTCCACAATCTGGTTAGAATTAATGTCAGAGTCTTTGTAGAACTCTATAGGAATTTTTAGAGGTCGAACTCACATGAATTAGTATGGTAGGGTTCTAGCTTTCTAGAGAAGTTATCAAGGAAATCAGGACAGGGAGCCAATGGTATATAGATGGGGCACACATATGGCGTGAGGGAAAAGAACATCATGGAATACGGTATCCTGTTTATCTTAGAAATATATTTGATCATGGGTTAGATTGAGTGTTTAAACTATTGCTCAAAAGGAGGGAGTTAGGGGCTACATATATGTAAGGGCATATATGCGTGTATGCATTGGTGTTTAGGTGTAGGTGATTGAAGTGGATACCACCCAAGCTTTTTCTTGACATGTCAAGGAGAACAGAGGAGACTAAGGATTTTGGACTTTACAAGTGCTCGAAAGAAGCGAGCTAGGGTGTGGAGTGCATGTGCCCGTGTACACTTTGGGAATTCAAGCATATATAGGGTTATGGCAGAGTTAGAATAAACTCAGAAGATCATGGTGAGTTAGGGTTCAAGAATTTCCACCCGCATACCCATATATGTGTGCACAAGGTTGCGGTAGAATCAAACGAAGAGTGCAAACAATCAGGATCTCGGCGCATTAGCACTTTCGCAGGTAAGAGGTGATTCAGATTGAGTGCATGGGTCCTAGTGCAAGGGTCACCAAGGTAGGGGGGAGAATTGCCGGAGGGTGGCAGAGGGACAAACTAGGGTTAAACACTCAGGAGAGGTAGAAGGTGGCAGAAGTGTCGGGGAAGATATATACCCTTTTGTGTGCACGTAGGTGAACATATGCACATACATAGAGGTGTCGTGTGATAGTCGGGCATACACACAAACATATATAGGTATACTCATCTGGGGAATTGCAGGTATGCGTTTATGGACACGCAAGAAATCCGGCAGGGAAAAGATAGGCGGGGATTGCCTTACGTCGAGGAACGCAAGGTTTTAGTTAGGTCATTTAAGAAAATATTTTTTTATTAGCACAAAAAGTTTTATTTTTATTAGCACTAATTTTTATGTTTCGAAAAATCGGGGTGTGGCAAAAAGCCACAGATTAGTCTACATACTGGAAGACATCCGACACTGCATCGACGTCATGCACATAGAGAAGAATGTTTGTGACAGCGTGCTGGGTGTATTGCTAAACATGAAGGACAAGACGAAGGATGGCATTAAGGCGCGACTTGACATGGTTGACATGGGTTGGCACCAGTACTTCTACCTAACGGGAAGACATACATCCCCCTTTCCTGTTACACTTTATCCAAAGGTCGAGAGAACTGAGTTTTGCAAGTTCTTGCATGGCGTTAAAGTTCTGTCGGGCTACTCCGCAAAATACATAGGCTTGTCTTGATATAGGACTTGAAACTAATGGCATGAAGTCTCATGACTGTCATGTTATGATGACACAAATGCTCCCAATTGCAATCAGATATATTCAGCCACCTAACATCTGAGAAACAATCATGAACATGTGCTTCTTCTTGAACAAGATTTCAAAGAAGATGATGGATGTGTTCAAACTACATGATCTGGAGTTAGTAGTGGCAGAGACTGTATGTCAACTAGAGATGTATTTTTCACCATCTTTCTTTGATATAATGGCTCGTCTCATTGTCCACATTGTGCACAAGATTAAGATGTGCTGGCCAGTCTTCCTTCGGAGCATGTACTTGGTTGAGAGATTCATGGGAATCCTGAAGCATTATGTGCGAAACAGGTATCGACCAGAGGGAAGTATTATCAAAGGTTATGCTACAGAAGAGGTTGTCGAGTTCTATATTGATTACATGGAGTCGAACCAACCGATTGGCATGCCACGATCTCGGCACGAAGGCAGGCTAGATGATGTTGGGACCATCAGAAAGAAATCAATAACCGCCAATCAAGTTGGACACGCTCTAGCCTATTTCATGGTGTTGCAACACATGACTGTTGTTGTCCCGTACATGGACGAGCACAAGGCAAAGTTAAGGCAAGAGCTCCAAATAGAACCGATACGTGGAGGACGAGAGAGCATAACGAAGAATTCAACATGTGGTTCACGGAGCGTCTCCGTTTAGGATCTCCTAGTGACATGCTAACATGGTATGCGAAGGGACCAACATTTAGAGTCATCACTTGGCAAGGATACGACATTAATGGATACACATTCTACACGAGAGATCAAGATAAGAAAAGCATATTTCAAAATAGTGGGGTCCGCATAGAGGCTTTTGACAAGAGCGGGAAATGGAGCTGATACTATGGGTTCATTAAGGATATTTGGAAGTTAGACTATGTATACTTTAAATTTCCTTATTTCGGTGTCGTTGGGACAATCTCTAATCTATGAAGGTCGACTAGTATGGCTTCACAACAGTAGACCTTGAACAGGTCGGTTCCAAAGATGACCCATTTATTCTAGCCAATCAAGCTCACTAGGTCTTTTATGTAACCGACCCGGTAAAGAAGAATCTTCATATTGCCTTACAGGGTAAAAGGAAGATTGTCGGAGTTCAAGATGTGGTAGATGAGGACGAATAAAAGATATTTGAAGATGCTCCTCCGATCGCACATAGCATAAGATATGCGATTAGTGATGAACCTAATGACCTATGCTACATGCGTGATGATCATCAAGAAGGGCTAGAGTTCAAAGAGGAAATGCCTCGGAAAAAGAAAAGAAAATGGAAGAGGAGGTTATTAAATAATTTGAAATATTGATGTCAAACATGAGTATGTGTACACTACTTAATATCAAAGGTACACTACTTAATATCAAAAGGAGAAGTGTTGACTTTGTTGGTTGAAACATAGAAGAAATGTCTATTACATCAATATGGAATGCTCATGTACCTACTTTGTTCATAGTAACATATTCGAGATGTTTATTTGCTGATGGTAATATATTCCTCAAATCTGAACTGAATTGTGGTGTGTGCTGAAAGTTCTGAAAACTCAACTGAACCCCTGCCTGATGGAAGTTATCCAAGGCGGTTAGGTCCCTGGAACCGCCTCTTTTGTATACTAACTGAGGCGGTTAGATCCTCAAAACCGCCACGAATATGTTATTATCCGAGGCGGTTGGCTAAGAAAAACTACCACGGATATGTCCTTATCCGAGCCGGTTAGATCCGGCCAACTGCCTCGGATATCTCTTATCCGAGGTGGTCAGATCAAATTAACCACCTCGGATATGTGTATTCGTATATAAATCTAACTGCCAGAATCCTAACCCGAGCACTTTGCATCCAAACAACAACCCACAACAGAGCACCTCGCACCGTTCTCAACCGAGCGCCTTGGTTGCTCGATTTGGGGGATTGAGGGTTTAGGTAGAATCGAGGCCCCTAATAGACGGCTTCAGCTTGTGCATAAGCTAGCTTAAGCTTAATGGCCCTCAGAAGCTCCGGTGCAGAGAAACTCTGACAAGCTCTTGACCCCCTTCTAAACGCCTTATGAAATTGAGTTTATTGTATTGGTGAGTGGTGTAAAGTCTGAATTACTACTGGTCTGTTTAATTGATAATATTATTCTTTTGGACTTTTATTTAGCGCAATTGAGGAAGAAAATGAATACCCCTGTCCCTCAGCCGTCTACCCCAATTTTGCCAGGAAATGAATATGCCTCACCACAATTAAGGAAATATCACTATAGTCCAATCAAGATGATGAGCGATTTATCGCATACATTTCCCTTGGACTATATACTAACATGCAGGAAACATCAAAGTACTACAAAAACTGATAGCTCAACCATTCCTATCAAAAGAGAGCCGTCTGAAGAACTTTCATCATAATTGATATATTCCAACACTACAGAGTACAACAATTCAGTACATGAACATCCAGATCAAACATTAAAACTAAAGATTAACATCAATCAAACAAAAACAATTCAAACTTCATGAAAATTTGTTCTCGCGTCCATGCTGGTGGTGCACGGGCCGACGCACGACTACTCTTCTCTGTGGAGGACGCGCTCACATTCCTCATGCGCAGCGTCTAACGCAGATGGTGAATCGTCTGATCTTCAACCTGCATGTAGATCAGAGAAAATCATCACACAAGAAAAGTTGATGTAGATCAGAGAAAATCAGCATGCTGACATCGAGCTGACCAAGGCCAACCGGGACTTCCAGCTGGTCCTCCAGCAGCCCCGATGACACAGCCTCCCGCTCGCTTGTCCCCGGCTCTAACAGCATGTCGGCCTCCTCCACTGCATTGGCTGAGATGCGCAGGGCTCGGCGGAGGCACCTCGAGGGCGGGCTGAGGTCGGCGGCGGCTAGTGTTGGGACGCGGTCGGGAGACGGGGGAGGTAGAACAAAGAGAGGGGACCGGTGGCAGGGGAAAGCCGACGGAGCAGAGAGTGGGCAAGAGGCAGCGGGAGGCACAGGCAAACGGTCTGATCTGGCACGGGAGGGCGAGGCGAGGCACAGAGAGGCGCGGGGGAGGTGGCACGATGCACGGGGAAGCGCGGGAGGCGGCCGGAGGCGCAGGGAGGCTGTCGGATCTGGCGCTGGGGGGTGGCGCGGGAGGCGGGAAAGGTGGCACGGGGAGCTGGTGAAAGCCAAGGGGAGGCGGTGGGATGGGTGGGGTGGGGGCAACGGGATCTGGACAGTTGGGTGTGGGAGAGAGATGAATGAGGTGGGAGGGGGTGTGGGTCTGCGAGGTAGGGTTTGGGGGTCCGCTGGGGGCATTTTTTTTCATTATTTTCTTCATTCTCGAGGGAAAACTCATAATGTCGTGGTACGGAAGCTCAGGAAGCACCTCAACCAAGGTTTTTGCTACCAACTTAACAATTGAAAGGCTTATGGCCACGGCTAGCCATAAGCTAACCCTTCTAGAGGGCTTATGGCTTCCTATGGCCATAAGCCTACCCATAAGCCCTCCAAAAGGAGGCTTGATTCGAGTGTGAGCTTGCCAAAGAGAAATGTAGGCAACTTGAATGGAATTGCAACATGGCGCATTGTGGTGGAATGAATATAAAATTTCGCATTTGTAGTTATCAAGGTCGCTCGCTGAGAAGCTCGGGCCATCCCATATCATCTTGGTATCAGATTTCTGGGTTTACTCAATGAGCATAATTATCCTTTAGATTAGTTTTGCTTTTTGTCCTATACAGAAAAAGCCAACAAAAAAATACATTTGCCTTAACCTTAGTTCATCTTTTCCTTGTGTTTAGTTGCTGGTCGCCTCGTTTGCGTTCCTTTTTGTCTTTTATTTCTGTCCAGTAGATCGCCTCGGTTTTGCGTGCGTTGACTCTTGAGTTTTGTCGGAGTTGTTTGCATCGTCTTCCTTCCAGTCGCCGTGATCTGTTGTTGAGTCGCGAGTCCATTTCGTTGCTAGCATCAAGTCGCCGAAGTTCCTTGCATCGTTTTGCTTGCCGTGCGTCATAAGTTCACGCTGTAACCAAAGGCTCTGACTTTTATTTTCGAAAGCTCCGACGTTTCCGGTGGCTCCGACGTTCCATCCGACTTTTCCCTCGTGTGGGAACAGCAGCTGAACTCGGCTCCTCCGAGTTCAGCCGGAGGATTTGTTTTTTCTCGGAAGCTCTGACATTTCTGAAGGCTCCGGCGTTCCCTCCGAGTTCAATCCCGGCAGCTCTAAGAATGTTTGCGCCTTCCAGCAGCTGAGCTCAGTCCCTCTGAGTTCGACTTCAGAGACTCCGAGGATGTCTGCGTGTTTTTCGAAGTAAATCTCGGCACCTCCGCCTTCAGTCCGGAGACTCCGAGGTGTGCCCAACTCGGTTTTAGTTTTTGTTTTCTTTCTGTTGTTGATCCTTGTCATTTGAAGCCTTGCATCTTTGCATTCCTTACCTATCGAGACTAGCAAAGTTTTTTGGCTCTCGGGACTACTTTGTGTTAGGTTTGAAAAGTGCATCTATTGGCAGTTCAGCTTATTGCTCCGTTTGTACAGTACCGAAACGAAAAAGTGGCTGAAAATTTTAGTTCTATTTGGAGCATTATTTGCTATTTGCATCATCACTGCCTTGCACTCATAGAATTGAGCAACCTTGTGCCCTATTTCTTGAGCTTTTGCTAGCGTCTCTTCCCATGCATTGCAACACGAGCATCTCCGACATACATCAAAATTTTCTGCTCTTCCCTAAAGTTACAATTGCCCCATTTATCTCCACCGTGTGTGTTTCCATTTGATCTCCGTGTCATATGATCAGCACTAGGCCTTGTGAATTGGTGAGTTTGTTAGGTTCCCCCGCCAAGCTCCACATACACACCTTGTTTGCCGTGTGATAGGCTTGATCCCTAAAATTTGCTTGATCACACCAGTGCATGTTTGCCACCGCAGCGGTAAGTAACCCTCTTAATTCACTTCGGAACTGTATGATTTCCCTGTTATTTCGGAGTGCATGAGTTGAGAGTTTTCCACCATATACATATTTTCCTATCGATTGCTTGTCTTCACTAACTATGGCAGGTGACGAGGAGTATGATGTGACTACCCGCCAAGATGGCAATGCACCTGTGACCCATACCCAGTACCGGGCGTTGTGCATGCACTTCGAGCGCCAACTTGAACTGCAAATTGATCCCGTCAATACCTCACTCTAGAACATGGAATTTGTCGATCACTGAGCTCCGGCAGTCCATTGATGAGATCAAAACATTGTTGGGTCAGCAGCAGAATGATCATGGCAGTGTTCATGGCGTGGAAGAAGAGGCCGATGAGGAGACCGTCGAAGAGCGCCATGCCCGACTGCGTCAGGAGGAGCAAGCACGCCGTTTACACCAGACTATTGGTGGTGGCAGAGGAGGTGGCCGTGGTCCTTTGGGCGGCAGAGGCGGTGGTCGTGGGTTTGTCGACCGTCGTCAGGGTGGTGCTTATGTTGAGGAGCGCCGTGTTGATCAGTTTGCTAATCTTCACCTCCACCATGAGGATGATGGTTTGGGTAAGCCAAAGTTCACAATACCCAAATTTGAGGGCAGCACTGATGTCAAGGAGTATCTCACTTGGGAGCTAAAGATGGATAAGTTGTTCCGTATGCATGAGTACTCGGAGGATAAGAAAATCAAGCTTGCATCTTCGGAGTTTGATGGATATGCACTACTTTGGTGGGAGAATCTTGTTCAGATGCGAGCAGAAGTGGGTGACGCTGCTATTGTTACTTGGCTTGCTATGAAACGTGAGATGCGCATCGTTTTGTGCCTCGGCATTACACCCACACCTTGTTTGACAAATTGCAAAATCTAAAGCAAGGTCCGAAGTCAGTGGATGACTATTTCCAGGAGATGGAGCTCATTATACAGCAAGCCTGAGTGCGTGAAGCTGAGGAACAAACAATGCAACGTTTTATATCCGGTTTGAATTTTCAGATCAAACGTGTTGTGCGACATTATCCATACGCCAATATCATTGAGTTACTGCATCAGGCACGAGAGGCGGAGACTCAGATAGCTGAAGAGGCACAGTTTAATGTTCATACATCTGCTGCATGGAGTCGTTTTCCCACCCTGGCCGACGGAGTCCATGGTAGCATCAGCTAGTGCCAGTTCAGGTTTCCGTGGTCCATCTAGCAGCAAGCTGGATTCTTCAGTACCCAACGCCAAGCCAAAGACACAACCGGCTGCTAGTGCTGCATCATCTGCTGGTTCTACTGCTCGCAATAGAGAGATTATTTGCCACAAGTGCAAAGGACATGGTCATATGCAAAAAGATTGTCCTAACAACCGAACTATGCTCATTAATGAGTTTGGTGACTTTGAGACTGATGATGAGGCTGAAGACGCCACTGATGATTTTTCCACGGATAAGGAGGATACCCTTGCCGATCCTATATATGCAGATGCTTCACGTCTTCTGTCAATTGTCTGTACACCGAGAGTGCTTAGTATTGTTCCCCATGCTATAGAGGAGCAGAGATACAATTTGTTTCAAACCAAGGCTGTTGTTGGTGAGGGCAAAGTGTGCAAAGTTATTATTGATGGCAGAAGTTGCCATAATTTGGCTAGTAAGGAGCTCTGCACCAAACTAAAATTGAAGTACCTACCGCACCCCAATCCTTACTATATTCAGTGGTTAAGTGATCATGGTGAAATGAAGATAAGCCACATGGTGCGTGTTACTTTTCAGATTGGACCATATCGGGACACCGTTGAGTGTGATGTGGTTCCTATGACTGTCTGCCATCTTTTGTTGGGGCGCCCATGGCAATCAGATAGAGTTGATTGGATCAGGGACAGCTCTAGGGAAGATGCGAGTTTCACCTCGGTCATTTCCGAGCGCGGCCATGCTTCTTCAACCAATGGGCTCCCAGCCATGGCGCGGAGAAACAAGAGATAGGAGCAAGAAGGTTGGGAGGCAGAAGAGACAATGCGTGCAAAACCCCAATCCTTGAACTCCTAGAGATTTAAATTCTCGCCGAAGACGAGCGCGGTTTTCGGCACGATCAGTTCCATCGCATTTAATGCGGGCAGTTGCTTTTTTCGCGTACAAGGCATGTCGCGGGAAAAAGAGGGTCTGACAACCCACGACCCGAACGAGCGCGTGCACGATAGCGCAGAGGGAGAAAAGATTCTTCATCACCACGCGAATTTTTCGCGACGATGGATCAGTTTCCTAAAAATGTGCCAGGCGGACGCACGTCCGAGATCAACGGACCAGAGCAAGTCAGAAAACATTCTGGGTCTGTCCCGAGGATAATTCCGATAAGGCTCTCCCGACCACTTGGTCGGGGTAGAGCCTACTCGACGCAGTCACCAACGAAAGCCACTCGGATCGCCTACTCGGAAGTTCGTTCACGACAAGGGCAGATTTCTAACAGAACCATCATGGCCTCACTTCGCGTACTGATGGGGGGCTTGATGATGAATAGTACGGCTTCCCGTGTATTAGGGGTATCTGTATGTAGATTACCGTGACTTTAGGAAGGTACAGCTTACCCGGGAAGGATCCCTGGACGATAAGTTAACCCCTCTCGGGAAGAGGAGACTCTCCTTAAACTAGGAAGTCAATCCCGACATTTAAGGAGACCAGTGTCCTACTTGGGCATAAGTCCACGTCCAGTACGACCTCGGACGTCCCCTATATAAGGATCAGCAATCCCATAGGGGAGGGAGGGGAGCGAAATAGATCCAACAGAGCCAATTAGATCAAGGCATCTAGCCGCAGCTCCAGAAGACGAAGCCCTAGAAGATCTACTGCCTCGAAGGAGTCGAGCCCGGTGGATTAGGATAGTTTAGTCTACGATTAGGCCTAGGGTAGCCACTAACATACATCCCCCCATTGTAAAGCGTGTTCCCGAGCAATATATAGCAACAGGATGTAGGGTTATTATCCTGAGGGAGGCCCGAACCTGTATAAAAACGGTTGTTCCCTGCTGTCAGATCTCTTGGCGCTTGGGCCCTAGAGGTCCCTACCCCCCAGTAATCATCATCTCACGAGTACCGTAAGATCGCCGGTTCACCGAGAGTGCTTAGTATTGTTCCCCGTGCTATAGATGAGCAGAGATACAATTTGTTTCAAACCAAGGCTGTTGTTGGTGAGGGCAAAGTGTGCAAAGTTATTATTGATGGCAGAAGTTGCCATAATTTGGCTAGTAAGGAGCTCTGCACCAAACTAAAACTGAAGTACCTACCGCACCCCAATCCTTACTATATTCAGTGGTTAAGTGATCATGGTGAAATGAAGATAAGCCACATGGTGCGTGTTACTTTTTAGATTGGACCATATCGGGACACCGTTGAGTGTGATGTGGTTCCTATGACTGTCTGCCATCTTTTGTTGGGGCGCCCATGGCAATCAGATAGAGCTGCTCTACATGATGGCCGCGCCAACACGTTTAGATTGAATTGGCAAGGCAAGGAGATTGTTCTTCATCCTATGACTCCACAACAGATTATCAATGAGTCTAGACAGAAGGTTGAGGCGCATCGTGCAGAGTGAGAAATTAGATAGGAGAGCGCTTCCACCTTTGGGGAGTGAGAGCCACAAGCCAAATCTTAGTGGTAAAAAGAAAAGTGGGGGAGAGCAGTCCTTAGTAATGTTAGCCACTAAATCAGAGATGAGAGAGTTCAGTGAGGATCCTACTTCGGTGCCTTTTGTGCTTCTATGCAAAGGCTCTTTGATTTCTACTAACACTGTGACCCCTCTTGGTCGGGGTAGAGCCTACTCGACGCAGTCACCAACGAAAGCCACTCGGATCGCCTACTCGGAAGTTCGTTCCCGACAAGGGCAGATTTCTAACAGAACCATCATGGCCTCACTTCGCGTACTGATGTGGTTCCTATGATGAATAGTACGGCTTCCCGTGTATTAGGGGTATCTGTATGTAGATTACCGTGACTTTAGGAAGGTACAGCTTACCCGGGAAGGATCCCTGGACGATAAGTTAACCCCTCTCGGGAAGAGGAGACTCTCCTTAAACTAGGAAGTCAATCCCGACGTTTAAGGAGACCAATGTCCTACTTGGGCGTAAGTCCACGTCCAGTACGACCTCGGACGTCCCCTATATAAGGATCAGCAATCCCATAGGGGAGGGCGGGAGCGAAATAGATCCAACAGAGCCAATTAGGTCAAGACATCTAGCCGCAGCTCCAGAAGACGAAGCCCTAGAAGATCTACTGCCTCGAAGGAGTCGAGCCCGGTGGATTAGGATAGTTTAGTCTACGATTAGGCCTAGGGTAGCCACTAACATACATCCCCCCATTGTAAAGCGTGTTCCCGAGCAATATATAGCAACAGGACGTAGGGTTATTATCCTGAGGGAGGCCCGAACCTGTATAAAAAACGGCTGTTCCCTGCTGTCAGATCTCTTGGCGCTTGGGCCCTAGAGGTCCCTACCCCCCAGTAATCATCATCTCACGAGTACCGTAAGATCCCCGGTTCACCGATCGTCGACAGATGGCGCCGACCGTGGGGACCTCTCCGGACCGAGCCGTCGAGGAAAGATCAAAGTCGGCAGGACGCGCAACTAGGCGCGATCAGATCCCAGCGCCGTTTGCACACCCCTCCCCGGTCGCGACCGAGGAGGAAGTAGCAAGCACAGCAGGAAAACCGGTCGCAACCTCGCCCCGCACTGGGTACTCGGATCAGGGCTTCTACGACAACTTCGGCCCTATGAATCCGTACCCAGTGACGGATCGAGTCGACTTCGGAGAATACGCCCCTGGAGAGGACTCGGATTGCGAAGCGGATCACTTCAGAACCGAGTGCGCCAGGGCCTTCAGCGGGAAGTTGATCTTGAACGACGACTCCCCAGCAGGAACGACCAGCCCCATGGCTGGGATTTCTCCTGCTAATTCTGGTCGTGAGAACGATAAAGACTTTACCCGCGTAACGTCCGATGAGGACAACGCGATGGAATATGAGTACACGTCGCCCAGCCAAGGACCCCGGATGGTACTCGCGATCAACGACGATCGAGAAGACCCCGAAGATCAGGATCTGCCCGGGGGCTCGCAGCCGCGCAATGCGCTGGCTGCCTCCCACGTGGACGGAGGCTTGCCCGCTACCGGGGAGAGAACGCCTCGTCGAAGCGGAGACCTACCCGCCATGGGAGAAAGGTCCCCCCCCCCGGGAACGAGGGAGTACGTGTCCCGAACTGCTCGAAGACTTGCGGAAGTGCGCAATCTACTGTCACAGCCTCCCGTAGCGGATTTATCTACACCCGCAGGGGAGCAGTGGCTACGACGGCTGGGGGCTGACCTCAGGAGGCTCGGAACCAGGCCGAGTCTTCTCGAGCCCGATCGGTGGCTCGCAGCTCTACTCGGGTGGATACCCCTCCTCCGTTGGAAGAACAGGATCGGGAGGGACGTCACCCCAGGAACCGGTCTCCTCAGGGGGAGCAGCCGGTGGACCTCCGAGAACAACTCGAGCGGCGCCGCCACCAAAGGCGCCAGCAGGAGCAGCAACCTTCTCGGAGAGATCACGTGCACAACGCCAATACCCGGGGCCGATCCTCGACCCCGAATAGTGGCGAGAACGTGCCTTATCGGGGATCCTTCAGCGGATGTCAGGCGCTGTCCCAGGAACTCCGACAGGTACGCTGGCCTTCTCGTTTCAAGCCTGGCTCGCTCGAATCATACGACGGAACCACGAATCCCGTGGAATTCCTCCAGATCTACACCACCGCGATTGAGGCAGCCGGCGGCGACGAGAAGGTAATGGCCAACTACCTCCCTACCGCTCTTAGAGGAGCCGCTAGGACGTGGTTGATGAATCTTTCCCCAGGAACAATACGTTCCTGGGGACAGTTATGCGACATGCTACTCGGAAACTTCCAGGGCACCTTCCCGAGGCCTGGTCGGGTCGACGATCTTTTCCTCGTCGTCCAGCGACCAGACGAGACATTCCGCGAGTTCACGAAGAGGTTCAGTGCTGTCCGCAACACTATACCCGAAATAACGGACTCGGATGTCATTCGCGCCTTCACTCGGGGCAGCCGAAATGAGATGTGCACGCACGACTTGATCATGCGTCCACCAAAAACCACCAGGCAGCTCATGGACCTGGCCGAGAAGGCCACTTGTGCGGAGGAAACCCTTTGTTATATCAAGCAGCAGCGGGGTGAATCAACCAGCTCTCCCCTCCGGTCAAGAGGCGATTCGTGCAAGACTAAGCGCAAGAAGAAGCCCTCCGGAGGGAGCAAGGAGAAGAGGACCAGAACCGACGAGGTGATGGCCGACGTCTCCGAGAAACGCACCTGGAGGCCACGCCCCAAGGACAAGCCTACGACATCCTCCGACAAGACGTCCAAGCCCTGGTGTGACTTTCACCAGACTGACTCGCATGATCTGCGACAGTGTCGCATCTTCAAGAAATACCTCAGGGAAGAGCGGGTGAGTTTCCGCGAGAAGAATCCCCAGGTCGCTAACAACAGCCGGGAGACGTCTTCCGACGACAATGAATCCACTCCTGAGCCTTTCCAGGGGCATGTCAGAGCAATTGAGCACATATTCGGGGGCTCGACCTCTTACGAGTCCAAGAGGCAGTATAAGGCGATCGCCCGGGAAGTCCTCGCGAGTGTACCGCGAGTCCCTCGAGAGATCAAGTGGTCTGAGGTAGCAATCTCATTCGACCAGACCGATTGCCCCGAAAACTGTGCTCGACCGGGACGGTACCCGATCGTGGTCGAGCCAACGATCAACAATTGCCGAGTAGGTCGCGTGCTAATAGATGGGGGGAGCTCCCTCAATATCCTATTCGCCAATACCCTCGATGCCATGCAAGTGCCACGGTCATCCGTGCAGACGGTGACACACGCTTTCCACGGCATCGTTCCGGGCTCATCGGCCACGCCGATAGGGCAAGTCACACTCCCGGTGACCTTCGGTACACCGGAGAATTTCCGAACAGAGAAAATCATATTCGACGTAGTCGATTTCGAGACAGCCTACAATGCTATCTTGGGACGGCCTACCCTGGCCAAGTTCATGGCAGCTACGCACTACGCCTACCAGTGCACAAAGATGCCAGGCCCAAAGGGTGTCCTCACGATAAGGAGCTCCCCCAGAGAAGCACTCCTCTGCGACAAGGGAAGCCTCGACCGCGGACAGGTACACCTGGGGGACGGGGGACACATACCCTCGAAAACCAGTGCGACCGTGAAAACCCACGGCGAGATAAAAATAGTTCCTCTAAGTGCGGCAGAGCCCACCAAGACAGTCTGGATCGGGTCTACGCTTGATCCACACTTAGAATCATCGCTCGTTACTTTCCTCTGGGGGAACTCGGACGTCTTCGCATGGCAGCCATCCGACATGCCGGGGATCCCTAGGGAGGTAATTGAGCACAGGTTAGCTGTCCATCGAGAAGCCCTGCCAGTGAAACAAAAGCTACGACGATTCACCCCAGATCGGAAGGAAGCCATCAAAGTGGAAATCGAAAAACTCCTGAAGGCCGGCTTTATCCGAGAAGTCGAGCACCCTGAATGGCTCGCCAACCCGGTTATGGTTAAGAAAGCCAACGGGAAGTGGCGAATGTGCGTCGATTTCACGGATCTCAATAAGGCCTGCCCGAAGGATGCTTTTCCCTTACCCAGAATAGATCAGATAGTGGATTCAACATCAGGATGCGACTATCTAAGCCTCCTCGACGCCTATTCGGGCTATCACCAAATAAGCATGTGTCGGGAGGACGAGGAGAAAACCTCCTTCGTGACTCCGTTCGGGGTGTTCTGCTATTCAAAGATGCCCTTCGGACTAAAAAACGCGGGAGCAACATACCAACGCGGAATGCAGCTCGCCCTCCGCAGCCAAATTGGTCGAAACGTTGAGGTGTACGTCGACGACCTTGTCGTAAAAACAAAGAAGAAAGAAGACCTGCTCTCGGACCTACTAGAAACATTCACCAACCTCCAAAGAAACAGAATAATGTTGAACCCGGAGAAATGTACCTTCGGGGTCAGCGCCGGAAAATTACTCGGGTTCCTGGTATCACACCGGGGAATTGAGGCAAATCCCGACAAGATACGGGCGATCGCAGAGATGAGATCCCCAAAAACGGTCCGAGACATCCAAAAGCTCACGGGTTGCATGGCGGCCATGAGCCGATTCATATCCCGATTAGGAGACCGCGGAATCCCTTTCTTCAAACATTTACGACAACACGACGACTTCGAATGGACGGCGGAATCAGAAGCGGCATTCCAAGAGCTCAAGGAATATTTAACCTCCCCTCCGGTACTGGTCGCGCCTAATCCCGGGGAAGGGCTTCTGCTCTACATCGCGGCCAGGCCGTCCGCGGTCAGCGGAGTATTGACGGTAGAACGCGGAACCCCCGAGAACCGTGAGAAGGTCCAAAAACCAGTGTACTACATCAGCGAGATCCTGCACGGACCCAAGGAGCGCTACCCCCAAGTCCAAAAACTCCTGTACGCGGTCCTCACCACGTCTCGCAAGCTTCAACACTACTTCCAAGCTCACACGGTCACGGTCCCGACAACCTACCCTTTGGGAGAGATCCTCCACAACCGCGAAGCCATAGGTCGAATCGCCAAGTGGGCGGTTGAGCTCGGAGAGTTCGACCTCCACTTCGTTCGGCGCACGGCGGTCAAGTCACAAGTCCTCGCCGACTTCGTCAGTGAATGGACGGAGCCCGACTGTTCAGCGTCACCAGCGGAAAAAGACGACATCTGGACACTGCACTTCGATGGTTCCCTAACCATCGACGGCACGGGGGCTGGGATAATCTTGACCTCTCCAACCGGAGAACGCCTGCAATATGTACTGCAGATTGACTTCCCGGCCACGAACAACGTAGCCGAGTATGAAGGGTTGCTCGCCGGTCTTAGAGTCGCTTCGGCACTTGGAATCCGCCGCCTTCTCGTGAATGGAGATTCACAGTTGGTCGCAAGGCAAGTGTCCAAGGAGTATCAGACTACAGACCCGAATATGGCGGCCTACCTTGCGGAGGTGAGAAAGCTAGAGAAGAAGTTCGTCGGTTTTGAGGTACGGTACATCCCCCGAAAGGATAACTGCCAAGCCGACAGTCTTGCCCTCCTGGCCTCCTCACGATCTCCATGCCCACCCGGGGCCTTTGTAGAAAGGATCTCGACGCCGTCCGTGGCTTCCCATGAACCTGGGGACGAAGGAGAGGTGGTTAAGCACCCCTCAAGGGTGTCACCAGGTATTGACGCTCCGAGGGGAGTGGCGGGTCACCTCGTCGCTCCCCTTGATCTAGAAGAATCGTGGATAGAGCCCATCCGCAAGTACCTTCTCGATCGAACTACACCTGAGGACGATGCGCTTTCCGAGCAAATTGCCCGGCGCGCCAGGATGTACTCCCTGGTCGACGGGGCCCTCTACCGACGAGGGGCCCACGGAGTGCTCATGCGGTGTATCCCTCAGACGCAGGGTATAAGATTACTCGAAGAGATCCATGGAGGGGTGTGCGAGGCACATGCATCTTTCCGAACCCTGGTCGGAAAGGCCTTTAGACAAGGATTCTATTGGCCGACAGCCCTCCGTGACGCGAGCGAGTTAGTGAAGCGATGCCGGCAGTGTCAGTTTCACCGCAGACGCATTCACCAGCCCGCCCAGGCATTACAGACTATCCCCTTGTCATGGCCATTCGCCGCATGGGGCCTCGATATCCTAGGGCCGTTCCCGGTAGCGCCCGGGGGCTATAAGTTCCTCTTCGTCGCGATCGATATGTTCACTAAGTGGATCGAGGCCGAACCTGTCTCGCAGATCACGTCGGAAGCAGCCAAGCGGTTCATAATGAAAAACGTTATGACCAGGTTTGGTGTCCCGAGCAGAATCGTCACCGACAACGGTACTCAATTCTCCAGCTCCGACTTCATCGAATATTGCACCGAGCTCGGCACCACGATATGCTACGCCTCGGTCGCGCACCCACAGAGCAACGGACAGGTCGAACGCGCCAACGGACTTATTCTCCAGGGGATGAAAACTCGCGTCTTCGATAAACTCTCCGCCCACGCTAAGGCTTGGGTACGCGAGCTGCCCTCCGTCCTCTGGGCCCTACGGACGACCTCTAATCGGGCCACCGGAGAAACACCGTTCAGCCTGGTATACGGAGCCGAGGCCATGCTACCGAGCGAACTTGCCCTACGATCTCCACGGGTAGAACTATACACCGACAAGGAAGAAACCCCTCGAAGAGAGGACGACCTCAACTTCATTGAGGAAAAGCGGACCTAGGCTCTTCTTCGGGCTACCCGCTACCAGCAGAACCTCCGTCGCTACTATGACAGACATGTTCGAAAACGCTCGCTGCAAGTCGGTGACCTTGTCCTACGGCTCGTGCAAAACAAAAGCAATAGCAATAAGCTGTCTTCCAAATGGGAGGGCCCTTACACGGTAGTCGAGGTTACTCGACCAGGATCCTTCCGATTAGCGATGGAAGACGGCCGAGTCCTAACTAATTCCTAGAACATTGACCAGCTCCAAAAGTTTTACGTGTAAGGCTGATAGACTGACCGCTCGAGGATATCCCTCGAGTAGACAGTCGGGGGCTGGTCCAGAGACACAAGTTCAGGAGCTATTCATTAAATAGAGCAGAAATCCTATACATGTCTGGCGTGCATATGAGGGCTACGCATTTACAGGTCGGGCAAGCACAAACGCCCAGAAAATTCTTGAGCGGCTCGGTCCAATTCCGCCAGGCGATCAGGAAGGTTCGCTGTGGCTCGAAGAGACACACCGACCATGGTAAGCACCAGCTCCAGGCGGTCTGCCCCCACCTCCACTAAAGGTTTGAGTAGCGCGACGGGGTCGTCTTCAGCCGAGGCTTCCTCGCCCTGGAGACTTGGCCCCTGCCGCTCCTTGATGAATGAAGAGGGGGGTACCGCCCCAACCGAACTTCGACTAGGAAGCAGCCTGATAAACCGCTTCCTCCGTGGATCAGTAGGAGGGGCTGGTATCGGAGGGGAAGCATCCCTGCAGACCGCGTTCAGGATCCAGAGCTAGGAGCGTAAGCTCGACAAGGCAAGGAGCGGAAGAATGGTACCTCGCCCTTTTAAGCAAAATGGAGCGCCCTCGACGGACCGGAGGATTTCCCTCTCCTCGAAGACAGAGCGGCGTTTCAGTTCTTGATTCGCTCCGTGCGACTTCTTCTACCTTCTCGCTAAGAGTAGTGTCCTTATCGTGCCGGTCCTCAGCCGTGGTAGAGCATCGACTAGGACCAGAAGGCTCAGCTTCGGGGTCGTCAATTCCCCGGCCTTCTCTCTGCATAAAGGGCCCAGTCCACGAAACTAGTATGAGGCGGGTCTGAAGGACCTAGGATCCTAAAAAAGAAAAGATTACCGCTAGAACCTCTTCCCGCTCGTGCAAAGGTCGAAGAGGCAACGACGTGGGAACATCTTAGCGACTGGGTGAAGGAACTCGCTTGAAGGTATCTCTTACCTTTTCGAACACCTCCTCTTCCGAGAGGGCTGTTTAAGACAAAGGGAAATTCAGAACACCTCGATAATTCCTTCTTACGGGATTGAGAGGGGGGAATTTACCTATTTTTCTCCGCCGTTGGTATGGGTCGCTCGTCGAGTCCCAGGCGCCGGTCTCCCTGTGCCGTAAAGGGCAGATTCCGCGCCTGACGAAGTCGGTGACAACATCGGCCGATGACAAGCCTCGGGTTCGCAGAGCCTTGATCTCTTCGACAAGGTGCTGGAGACGGGAGTCGAGCAGGGTCTCGTCGGTCCAAGCGGGTGCCACCTCGGGTTGAGTTCCCCAGAACCTTATGCTTAGGGGGATCGACGGGCAGCAATAGCACCACTCATACTCCCACCCCGCAAAGGAGCGGATTCCGGTGACATCAAGGTACTCCGCGGTCCTATCTTCCCGGAGGCGGACGCTTGCACCTCCTACCACCTTCTTCTTTGTCCTCTCCATCTTGTGGAAATATCTGAATAGATCCAACGATGGCCGCACTCCGAGGAACGCTTCACACAGATGGGCGAACACGCTCAGGAGGACGTATGAGGCCGGGTCGAGATTCACCACCTCCACTCGGTAGAACATGAAGATCGAATATAAGAAGGTGGAAGGAGGCAAAAAGAACCCGCATCGGAAGAAATCGGGGAAAACGACCAGCCATCCGGCTTCGGGTTCCGGGATCCTTTCGCCCCGGACGGGACGGAACTCGGCCTGACGAGTTGATTGGATCAGGGACAGCTCTAGGGAAGATGCGAGTTTCACCTCGGTCATTTCCGAGCGTGGCCATGCTTCTTCAACCAATGGGCTCCCAGCCATGGCGCGGAGAAACAAGAGATAGGAGCAAGAAGGTTGGGAGGCAGAAGAGACAATGCGTGCAAAACCCCAATCCTTGAACTCCTAGAGATTTAAATTCTCGCCGAAGACGAGCGCGGTTTTCGGCACGATCAGTTCCATCGCATTTAATGCGGGCAGTTGCTTTTTTCGCGTACAAGGCATGTCGCGGGAAAAAGAGGGTCTGACAACCCACGACCCGAACGAGCGCGTGCACGATAGCGCAGAGGGAGAAAAGATTCTTCATCACCACGCGAATTTTTCGCGACGATGGATCAGTTTCCTAAAAATGTGCCAGGCGGACGCGCGTCCGAGATCAACGGACCAGAGCAAGTCAGAAAACATTCTGGGTCTGTCCCGAGGATAATTCCGATAAGGCTCTCCCGACCACTTGGTCGGGGTAGAGCCTACTCGACGCAGTCACCAACGAAAGCCACTCGGATCGCCTACTCGGAAGTTCGTTCACGACAAGGGCAGATTTCTAACAGAACCATCATGGCCTCACTTCGCGTACTGATGGGGGGCTTGATGATGAATAGTACGGCTTCCCGTGTATTAGGGGTATCTGTATGTAGATTACCGTGACTTTAGGAAGGTACAGCTTACCCGGGAAGGATCCCTGGACGATAAGTTAACCCCTCTCGGGAAGAGGAGACTCTCCTTAAACTAGGAAGTCAATCCCGACATTTAAGGAGACCAGTGTCCTACTTGGGCATAAGTCCACGTCCAGTACGACCTCGGACGTCCCCTATATAAGGATCAGCAATCCCATAGGGGAGGGAGGGGAGCGAAATAGATCCAACAGAGCCAATTAGGTCAAGGCATCTAGCCGCAGCTCCAGAAGACGAAGCCCTAGAAGATCTACTGCCTCGAAGGAGTCGAGCCCGGTGGATTAGGATAGTTTAGTCTACGATTAGGCCTAGGGTAGCCACTAACATACATCCCCCCATTGTAAAGCGTGTTCCCGAGCAATATATAGCAACAGGATGTAGGGTTATTATCCTGAGGGAGGCCCGAACCTGTATAAAAACGGTTGTTCCCTGCTGTCAGATCTCTTGGCGCTTGGGCCCTAGAGGTCCCTACCCCCCAGTAATCATCATCTCACGAGTACCGTAAGATCGCCGGTTCACCGAGAGTGCTTAGTATTGTTCCCCGTGCTATAGATGAGCAGAGATACAATTTGTTTCAAACCAAGGCTGTTGTTGGTGAGGGCAAAGTGTGCAAAGTTATTATTGATGGCAGAAGTTGCCATAATTTGGCTAGTAAGGAGCTCTGCACCAAACTAAAACTGAAGTACCTACCGCACCCCAATCCTTACTATATTCAGTGGTTAAGTGATCATGGTGAAATGAAGATAAGCCACATGGTGCGTGTTACTTTTCAGATTGGACCATATCGGGACATCGTTGAGTGTGATGTGGTTCCTATGACTGTCTGCCATCTTTTGTTGGGGCGCCCATGGCAATCAGATAGAGCTGCTCTACATGATGGCCGCGCCAACACGTTTAGATTGAATTGGCAAGGCAAGGAGATTGTTCTTCATCCTATGACTCCACAACAGATTATCAATGAGTCTAGACAGAAGGTTGAGGCGCATCGTGCAGAGTGAGAAATTAGATAGGAGAGCGCTTCCACCTTTGGGGAGTGAGAGCCACAAGCCAAATCTTAGTGGTAAAAAGAAAAGTGGGGGAGAGCAGTCCTTAGTAATGTTAGCCACTAAATCAGAGATGAGAGAGTTCAGTGAGGATCCTACTTCGGTGCCTTTTGTGCTTCTATGCAAAGGCTCTTTGATTTCTACTAACACTGTGACCCCTCTTCCTTGTGGTGTTTCTGCTGTTTTACAGGATTTCCGTGACGTTTTTCTGGATGAGGCCCCTGCTGGTTTGCTACCATTGCGCGGGATAGAGCATCAAATTGATTTGATTCGAGGAGCGTCACTGCCTAATCGTCCTCTGTACCGCACAAATCCTGAAGAGACGAAGGAGATACAGAAACAAGTACAGGCGCTTCTTGATAAAGGGTACGTTCGTGAAAGCTTAAGTCCTTGTACTGTGCCTGTTATTTTGGTGCCTAAGAAAGATGGTACTTGGCGCATGTGCGTAGATTGTCAAGCTATAAATAACATCACTATTCGATATCGTCACCCTATTCCATGTTTAGAAGACATGGTGGATGAATTGAGTGGTGCTACTGTTTTCTCTAAAATTGACTTGCGTAGTGGTTACCATCAAATTAGGATGAAAGAAGGGGATGAATTGAAAACTGCCTTTAAAACTAAGTTTGGTTTGTATGAGTGGTTAGTCATGCCATTTGGGCTAACTAATGCACCTAGTACATTCATGCACTTAATGAATCATGTTTTGAGGCATTTCATAGGCAAATTTGTGGTTGTGTACTTTGATGATATTTTGATTTATAGCCGCACTGAATCTGACCATGTTGATCATATTAGACAAGTCTTGCACGTGTTGCGTGATGCTAAATTGTTTGGTAACATGGAGAAGTGCACATTTTGCAAAGATAGAGCCATATTTCTGGGTTATGTTGTCTCTGTGCAAGGAGTAGAAGTGGATGAATCTAAAATTGAACCAATTAAAAATTGGCCTACTCCTGTGAATGTTAGTCAAGTTAGAAGCTTTCATGGTCTTGCTGGGTTCTATAGACGCTTTGTGAAAGACTTTAGTACTATTGCTACCCCATTGAATGAACTTACAAAGAAAGGTGTTGAATTTGTTTGGGGTAGTGCACAGGACAATGCTTTTGATGAATTGAAGAAACGTTTAACTGAGGCACCATTGCTTGTTTTACCTGATTTCACTAAACAATTTGAGATAGAATGTGATGCTAGTGGAATTGGTATTGGCGGTGTTTTGATGCAACAGGGTAGATCTATAGCATATTTTAGTGAGAAATTGAATGGTGCTCACTTGAATTATCCTGTTTATGATAAGGAATTATATGCTTTAGTTCGTGTTCTTGAGGTTTGGCAGCATTATTTGTGGCCTAAGGAGTTTATTATTCATTCTGATCATGAGGCTTTGAAATATTTGAAGGGCCAATCTAACTTGAACAAGCGACATGCTAAATGGGTGGAATTGATTGAATCATTTCCCTACATAATCAAGCATAAAAAGGGTAAAGAAAATGTGGTTGCTCATACTCTTTCCAGGAAAGTTGTGCTATTGAATCAATTGGAAATTAAGGTTCCTGGATTAGAGAGCTTGCGTGATTTATATGCTACTGACCATGCTTTCTCTATCCCTTTAATCATTGTAAAGATGGGAAAGGATGGGAAAAGTATCACATGCATGATGGCTTTTTGTTTAGAGCTAACAAACTATGTGTGCCAGAGTCATCCATGCGTTTGCTATTGTTGCAGGAATCACATGCTGGCGGTTTGATGGGTCATTTTGGACGTGAGAAGACTTTGCTTATGCTGAATAATCACTTTTATTGGCCTAAGATGAGGCGTGACGTTGACAAGTTTGTTCAGAGGTGCATCACTTGTCATAAGACGAAGTCCAAGCTGAACCCACATAGTTTGTACACTCTGCCTGCGCCTACTGCTCCTTGGGAGGATATTAGCATGGATTTCGTTTTAGGGTTGCCAAGGACCAGGAGAGGGCATGATTCTATATTTGTGGTAGTGGATAGATTCTCTAAAATGTCCCACTTTATTGCCTGCCACAAAATGCGACGATGCGTCGCATATTGCTAACTTGTTTTTAGGGAAATCGTGAGGCTTCATGGAGTACCCAAGACAATTGTTTCAGATCGTGATGTGCAGTTCATGAGCTATTTCTGAAAGACACTTTAGGGAAAGCTTGGGACCAAGTTGCTGTTCAGTACTACTTGTCATCCCCAAACAGATGGCCAAACAGAGGTGGTGAATCGTACTCTTTCAACTTTGCTGAGGGCCATGATCAAGAAGAACCTGCGTGAGTGGGAGGACTGCTTGCCACATGTGGAATTTGCTTATAACAGGGCAGTGCACTCTACTACTTAGTTGTGTCCCTTTGCGGTGGTAAATGGTTTCAAACCCATCACACCACTAGACTTGCTTCCACTTCCAAGTCAGGAGCGTGTCAATATGGAGGCATCCAAGAGAGCTGATTTTGTGAAGAAGATACACATCAAAACCAAGGAAGCAATTGAGAAGAAAGGCAAGTACAATGCAGACAAGGCAAACAAGAAGAGAAAGGAAGTGTTGTTCCAGCCTGGAGACTTAGTATGGGTACATTTTCACAAGGATAGATTTCCAGAACGGCGCAAGTCAAAGTTGCTGCCTAGAGGTGATGGACCATTCAAAGTGCTTGCCAAGATCAATGACAATGCATACAAGATAGATCTTCCTAGTGATGAATTCGGCGTCAGTACTACTTTCAATGTTGCTGATCTGGCGCCATACTTCGGAGATGACCTTGCCGCATCGAGGTCGATGCCTTTTGAAGGGGGGAGGATGATGAGGGCATCCATAGCTCTTTACCATCTTCTCCTGTTGATGATGTTGTTGCTGTTCAAGACAAACCCAATTATCTACGCATCGGACCAATGACAAGAGCACGCGCTAAGTTACTTGAAACAACAGGTGAATTCACTCCTAACTAAATGTGATACTTTGATTGATAAGAGCTTTATACTGCCTAAGTCATTGTATTTGTGTGTTATTAGGTTTAAAGCAGAAGAGAGCATGGCGCATGGAGAAGAGCAGATGCATAGAGAATGGAGCTTGTCGACAACCATCAACATGATGAGCACGAGGGAGGCGTGGGAGGAAGTAGTGCCATCATCAAGTAAGAAAGGCATGCTGCAAACAAGGAACAAGATCACCTCCAATTCGGATTCAAGATATTCACGAAATCATCAATACTGAATTTCTAACTCGGTTCGGATTCACCAGCAGGTCTGAGTTCGTATCAGCCACCGTTTCCTCATACGAACTCCAAATCAAGCAAATAAGTACTTGTTGGAAAGGTAATTTTGAGCACTTTCCAATGGATAAGATATTGTGCTCAGATTCCTTTCCTACGAGCCACGGTCGTCCAAGAAAGTCCTGTGTGCCTGGTTAGACCAAACCCATTTGGGTTGGTTTGTATCTGTTTGAGTCAGACTTGAGTTAGAGTCAGAGTTCTGGTCATGATAGACCTAGTTGGCCGTTAGCATATAATCAGAGGCAAGGCGCACAATTGGGGTCAGACCACGTTTAGACATTGAACAAAAATACCAGAGAATAGCGCCAAGCATTCATCTGGTTTCCTCTACACCAAGTTCGTTTCGATAGGGTGTATTATACTTCTGAAATCAAGCGTCATCTGTTGTTCCGCTGGGCATTGGGAGTTGGCGAAACCGCTTGTGGTCGGCGGATCACTACGCAAGTGTGTGGTGTTGTGAATTTCTATTGGGTTGCAAGTTCGTTGCATCTGGCGACGGGTGAACAACCGCAAGATTTGCAGAATCTCATAAATTATCAAGGTCACTCGCTGAGAAGATCGGGCCATCCCGTATCAGTTGATCTAAACAATCTACAATATTTTGGAAAATGAGTACTGAACCTTCAGCACATTGCAAAAAACTAACAGAAGACAACTTTTTCAAACAGCTAAATTTGCATTGCAAAGCCTACATCTACAATTAGCAAAAGCTGCTGAAAAGCTGGCTGTTTGGTTGGGCTACAGCTTTTTCTAGTAAAAAGTTGCTGAAAAGTCCAAGCAAACACCCCCTAAATATTGTGTGTGGATTAATTGTGTGCGTTTATCTTATATTCTCAATAAAAAAAAGTATGTTATAAATTTAACAGGAAAATTGTTTATTTCTCTATTTGTGCCTAATATAATTCATTTCGCATTTTGACAAACGCATAGAAAATAATCGAAGAAATACACCAAAATCTCACTAGGGCATACAACAACAACGTTACTACGCTCTGCCCCCACAAGCCCAAAAACGCGCCCTCAGCTGTCACACAATCTAGTTTACCTCCTAAAATCTTCCCACATCTTTCCTACTTCTTTTCACCCTTAAACCTCACTGATTTGCAATTACAAAATCAAGAAAAAAATATGTCCAAACGTTGAATATCTGGCGTTGGGGTCACCGCCGGAAGGTAACAAAGCCCTCTGAAAATCTGCTCTTGTTGTTAATCTGGGATTCACTTCAGCTCTTTGCAAGATATTCACTTGGCTCGCTTTGCACGGCTCATCCACTTCTTTATAGGAAAAACAGACAGTTTGGGCCTTCCTGCTTCCTTCAGAGGTGGTGAGTCTGATGATGATTCCTTCAGCTCATCTGTGTCCGCATCAGAATAAGGTAGCAATTCAAATGCCCCGCGTGTAAAACCTCGAGCGATCTGAATTATTTACATTTGAACAAGTGAGTTCCCTCAACGTTACCACAATCGAAGATTCTGTGGGTGAAGAGTTAAGGTACGGCATACTATACCTTCAATAAAACCCACACTTTGAGGGAGCTACTAAGGAGCCCTAGTTTCGTCTTCTTGCCTGATGTCAAGTATGTGCACATCTCATGGTCCACTCTAAGCAAAAATCTCGGCCATGATTTTGGTTTCTCTGGGTGTGATTTATGCCCAGAGGCGGCCTGATTCATTGGACAAGTTTAACAGAAACATTTGTTGTCTTTCCATTAAAAAACAAATATTTGTTATCAATGACAAACTGACTAAAACACTGACTACACTATAAACCTGTAAGTTTTATGTCTCGAATTGGCTATACATGGAAGTCACAGCATCCCGAAGAAAAAAATTTATCGTAATTCCAAAAGAAGTGACATTATCAGCATGGCAGGAAACAAACATGTGGTTTCAGTTCCATGGATCATCACTATTGTTTCAAATTATGTCTAGAAATTCAGCTATATGGAAGTAAGAGCATTCATTTAAATTGTAGTGTAATACCAAGTAAAGTTGTACTTCGAGGAAGACAGACAACAATTAGGCAATATGACTGTAGTACTTACAAGGCGTCGACAGATTTCACGTTCTATCTTAGAAAAGGATGTATCAAGAGCTTCCACACGACCAATACCATGGCAACATGGACAAGGCTCACTGATCATGAAAGTAACACTCGGTCGAACCTGCATACCAACCAGGCATATAAACATTACCGTCAGCAGAATCAATTAAACGAGGGGTGTCTGCATAACTCAAAAGTAAAAGGCAAATAATAATAGCAAGTATGTTGTCAACCAAACAGAATTTCCTTTTTACAATAGTTTTCTAGCATGATTAGGTAATAAAACATGGTAATCACGTGATCACTAAACAGTTACAACCTTATTTTTGAAAAGAAAAGGCAGATGATGCACTCGCACTTTTGCATTTGGCAGTGGTCAAATGATGCCATCCGGTGTTTTGTGCCAAACATCCCCATATATTGCAAATCCATGACACCAGATCTGCTACTGCTTCACGATTGGGGAATAGACAGTACACACCATGAAGATACAAGGGGAGACAGGAGAGAACTTGGAACAAGACGAAAAGGTTTGACTGTGCACTAACAATATAAACTTCTGAACCACACTTCCATGTTCACTAATTTCAAAACAGGGAGTAGGTATTCTCAGTAAAACTATAGCCTATTTTTTGTTCATGAGATTTTGCTCCCTAAAAAGCATAGATTCAATTTTAGGCAACAATGTAGATCATAAGTTCAGAATTAGGTTCAGAATACCACAACCATAATTTATATTGCACTTGAACTTTAAAAGACAAATAAACCATAAATATAGCATTAGTGATTGTTCAATCTTGTTTATTTATTTTGGGCATTCTTTCAAAATTTATTGCATAGTCCATGTATTCAATAGATCTTACACACCTCTGAGCTCTGTTTTATTAGTTGTGCCCACTGCACCTCAAATTGGCTTGTCCCAATCTGGGCCTATAATTTAGGACTAGGAAGGACCCACCAGAGAAAAATATGTTTCCCAACAGCCTGGCTTGAAACTAGGTCAACCAGGCAATATAGCGTAGCATGATGCTGTGTCTGTTAATGCCTCTGCTCAGGTTTTTTATTATAGAACTCATAACTTTACACATTTGATTACCACGTACATTTCTATCACCCTTAGAATGAATTTAAGGAAACTTATCAAAAAATAGTATCTTCACGTTCCTATAGACATACAAATTATAGGTTCTACTTGTTCAAGAATTGAACACTCTTGGTTACATCAACTTATTATTGTCCAATAAATACTATAATCAGATAATATGTAGTCTCATTATTGGGGACCTCTGGGATTAGTGTTAGCATGCTGGCAAAGTGATCGAAGTAATTGCAAGTTTGCCACTGATAACTCCCAAGTAACAACCAACAAAGATTTCTTGCATATTCTAATAAAAACTGAAGTTTCCACAGTGGATAAACACAATAGTATGCATGTCTGTACAAGAGGTGGCCCACATACCCTTTTTCTAGTTATTTCCATCAAACCTAGCTTTGACAATTCTGAAACACCGACCGTTGATCGGTCCTTTTCTACTGCTTTCTTCATTTCTTCATAGACTAATCTTTTGTTTGCTGAGGGGAAATGCTACATTAGATCAAGGATAAAAAGAAGAGCAAGAAAGAAAATACGCAAAAATCATGAGGACATCATCAAATGCAAGAAATTTTGATTACATCACCAGGAAAGCATTAGTTTCAAACAAAGCAAGATCAGAAAAAAAAATCAGAATGTGATAACAGATTAATCATTGATGTCAGCTAACAATGTAACCAACTTTGAAGGATGCACAACTGGTACAAGTAACACTGGAGTTCTCTATTACCTCTAGTGGTGTTAATTAAGAACATAAGTGAATCTCTTGAAATTTCATAAATTTGCAGTTTTGAACCCAATCACTTTTTTTTACATTAGACAAATTTGATGGAGCATTTCCCTCTAAAGAAAAAAAAATGATGGCGCATATAGAATCAAGCCAAACTATCCCTAAATTGTTGCAAAGTATCCAGATAAGATACCAAATATTCTTATAGAAAAGGTATACTGAATGAAATTTAGTCAATTGTTTGTTCAAACTTCTAATGATTTACCAGCATCCAGTTATATGTAATAAGTAAACATGAAAGTGTTTACTCATAAGACGAACCCCTGACTAAATCCTACTGACGGAATACTGATATGCAAGCGTTTGAGTACAAAAGGTAGTATATTGGCCACCAATAGAAGAATGCTGACAAATGTAATCTTACAGTTGATTGTTACACAACTAAGTGAGATTTGAACATCAACAAGCAGCATCTTATGCAAGGTAATTAACCTAGCACATGCACAGTGAGGTACAGTCACCAAATGATATTCAAACAGAACTACATTACAGTAAATGCTAAAACATCAGACTGTACAAAAGATACTGATGTACAGTATAATTTTTTATGAGCTAGTCACATATCAATAGGTTGGTAGCAAAAATGACAAAGCTAGAGAAACAAAACGTAGATGCAAGTATAATGGAGTATGTATCTGAAAAAATGCACAATCCTGGATATCCATTTTCATGACATGATTAGTTCTACCATAGTCAAAGCTGAAATCTTACAATCATCTGTCATATCAATAAAATCAACAACAATAATGCCACCAATATCCCTCAAGCGCAGCTCACGAGCAATCTGCGTAGAAGAAATTTTCATGATCAGCAATCAAGTTAGATACTCTAATAATCTTCCATACTTCAAATTTAACATCAATCTTTGCAAGCCACATTTCATCATCCTGCTCTAGAGCGTGTATGGTTGCTCACTGGTACAAACACAAGTAGGAATTGCAGATATGGTGTCATTGTACAAGGCAGTTTCCTCCTATTGGGTGGTACGTGGGATAGCAATGGAAGTTTAATATAAGTAATAAATGGTACTAAATATCCTGATAAAGGCTCACTGTTCAAGTTGAAAATGAGAAACATCCTGATGAAGTTAGCTATTCCAGTATAAAAGGCAGAAGGTTATCAAGTAAAATGAGGGCCAAAAGACGTTTGAATTGTTCATTAGTACATGAAATAAAATAAAATAAAAATTCCTTCATGTTAACCATACACATAGATAACATTTCTCACAATACAAACAACTAATTAGCAGTAAGTCCATAACACTCACAAAATGAGAAAAACCTATATTACTTAACATTGTCACATTTTCCCAAATAGTTACATTCTTTTTTGAAGGTGCAAAACCTGTGTTTGTGAGAGGAGCCCACTCATTAGGTCATCCTGTCTAGGGATCTCATAACCAATATATAGAACAATGAATATGAATTTGCGGTACAAGCATGTGATACTAATCTGTAGCTAACAATATGACATCAGTAGACAAGGAGTACACAATCAGCGGCTCAGAGCAATGCTAGTCGAACTACTATTTAGTGATATATCAGCTTAATCACATACCACAATTGCAAACACTGAACTGCACTGCCAAGCCAATATTTTCATCATAAGTATTTCTACTCATTACTAGAAGTAAGAGCAAACACAGCCACACAGGTACTCTTTTTGTAGCAAACTTGTGGTGCAAGACAATAAAAATGCAATACAGTGCATCTCTTAGCAATTAGAGCACTGCAACTGAAGGTAAATGACCATGAAACCACATAGAACTTCATGACACAGATGAGTTCTCAGAGAGACAATCTGAAAGCAAATATACTGTTTTCCAGCATGGCGACAGCACATACTTGCTTTGCAGCTTCAAGATTGACCTCTAAAATAGCTTTCTCCTGCGATGTCCCCTGACCAAACATACTGTGACCACCATTCACATCAATTGAAACCAGAGCTTCAGTCTGTTCTATAATTAAAGAACCCCCATTCTGTAGCAGAACCCTGCAACAAGAAAACACCATCATATGATACTACCAAAATTTATAAGCAGCTCTGAAATAGCAGTCCAGTCAATCATTTTCTGTAGGCTTCTCAATATATTTATATCTCGTCATTATAAACACCTACTTCACAAATACTTCTTTTGCACATGATGGATCAGCAAGTACAAAACCAACATGTAAGTTCACTTTTTGTTTTAAGTTTTTATATTGGCAGCTAACATGGCAACAGAACGGGCAGGGATCCTGCGGCAGAGGCTTGGTGATAAGCCTCATCTTAATTAGTTTGTTTCCTTTTTGTTGGAGATTGCTTTCTTTAAGTAACGGATTAGATCAAATTGTTTACTTTCACATTAGAGATGACTGTGAGACCAGGAGCAAAGACAAGCCACCCACCACCCATATGCTTTTCTTTGGAATTATTCCCAAAAATAACTATATGGCATTACAGCTACATATACTTAAAAGAAAATTATATGTCATAAATAGGTATATTCTATGAACTGTTTAGGTTTAAAATTTATTTTTATACGAAATAAGGAATGGACGGTAACTCCCTAAATGTTCCTTTTATTCTCCAGAACTTGTGGATACCCACTGCAGCTGTCTCATCTATGACTTATCCCAAGTTCTTTAGGGCACTAATGTATCCCCCATCATAGTTATCAAGTCAGCAGACACCCATCCACCACCAACTGGAGGCCTCAGCTCGGCTGAAGTGAATGGTAAGACGAGATCGAGAGAGAGGAGAGCTGAACTAGCCACCACCACCATTGATTGCCATCACCATCCCCAGCCAAGCTCATGTTAGATATGACAGTCGTCATCATCAAGCCATCTTCTATTTATCTGACCACTCTTTCTGGTGACCATGCCATTTGAAGTCAAGAAAATTGAACCACATATACTGAAGCTACTCAACAAACTGGAATATACAGCTAGCAGATGCAAATTTGTTCTCCAGTAGAACGGTTCCCAAATATTACACACAGCAAGCAAACGAATTGACAGCCATGAAATTACTTTGACAGCCATGAAATTACTTTGGTAATTCAAGAACATTATACCTTTTGCAGAGGATATTGTCGATCTCCTTTTCAATTTTATATTCATCAAATATAGGAGTTCTTTTCTCATACAGATCAACTCGATTGCAGAGCTCAGGTGCAACTTCTTGGAGATAGCTAGTTACCTAGAGATGAAAGATAGAAAACTTTTGTGCTTCAACAGGTCTGGAAAATGTGAATTTGTAATCTGAATCGACAATAGTATGATAATAAGTAACCTGTCCAACTATCCATAATTAATTAGGCTTATGCGGCAGAACAAAAGAAAATGGGCAGAACCATTTCAGAGAAACATGGTTCCAAGTTTCAACTTTTAAAACTGTGGGACCGACTGGCATATAGAACTCAACATCTGTCTAGAGGTATACACCATAAAGCATGCATCTAACTGAAGCGAAAATAAATTACAAGTATTTCTTCAGGAGTTTAAACTAGAAATGCATCAGATATCAAGCTACTCACCTCATGGTAGGTGCGAGGAGAATCCACAACCAGCCTCTTGACCTACGTGAAGATTACCAGTTAATCAGGATTCTAGTAAAGCATTTGAAAAATCAACTGAAGATAATTATGTTATCTGCTGTCTTCAAATAGTATCAAAAATTAACTCACCTTCTCATTAAAATCATCTTGAACAACAGATAGAGCCTGACCCTTTGATCTATGCAACATTACAGGCACAGCACCTTCCACACCCTCCTCAGCAGCTAAGGCAGCAGATTGAGCATGTTCAGTTATTCCTTTCCAGGTAGATAGCAAGCGATCAAGGTCCTTCTGTAACTCCTCCCAAGAATGGCCAGCAGCAACTGTACGAGCCGTCAGAGTAAATCCAGGAGGTCGTAATAATTTTGTAATCCCCTTCAACCGGGTGCGCTCTATCCCGGTAATCTTTTTTGATACTCCAACCTTGTTACCACGGGAAACCAATATCTGCAAATTTGATATGGAAGGGCCGTTCCAAAGTTAAAAAGTTACTACCTGAGCACCAATGCACCATGGTTCTTATTTGGGGGTAATATTAGAAAACATAACAAAGCATAAGCAAATAATGTCGATCAATATGATGGATAGGTAGCTGAGAAAATTTTTCTACAGATAACAGCATTTATCAGCAAAAGATATGATGTGGCAAACTCATCATAGATTTCAAGGCGCTTAAATCTAGTTGCTTGTACGTGTACTCTTCTATATAATGTTGAGAGATATCACTACACTGTTCAATGATCATCCCAAATGCTCAGAATCGACATTACTCTGGATCGTTAGCATCATCATTTCCTTCCAGATCAGAATTGGAGAAGTTTGCTTACACACTCAAGCAGGAACTAGCTTGATATAGCATGTTGTAGCATGTTTTGCAAATGCACATGTTATAGCATGTTCTACATCTATGATTTTTTTTCACATTTTTTTCAAGCATACAAAGTGCAATTTTGCAATGGGATGCGGACACAACTAGTTGTGGGTTTTCATTCCCGAAATTAGCTGACTGTATTCGAAAATGAAGGATAACATTAGCGAACAGAGATATTTCTTTTGTGTGGCAGTTGTACCAATGGCAAACAAAAGATTATAAAGCATAGAAAATGTAGTGCTCAAAGAGCATGAGAGCTAGATTTCTATATTAATCTTACATACCCAAAATCGGCTTCTTAAGCATGGAAAGGGACTCAGCGTTGGACCTTTCGTACCCAGTCCCTCCTTGACAACTTGAACCATAATTTTTGTGCCCTTGCGAACTTGAGACCACCTACATCCATTTGTACCATCATTAGATTCTCTCAAAGCATGTTGAATGGAAGATAGTGTCTTAAGATCATTGGAGATTTCTGACTGATCTCCTCGCAAGAGATCATCGCTGCATTCATCTTCCATGTGATCATCAATTTCATCATCCTTTTCTTCATCATAACCAGAGACACTTTCAACACTTTCGAATTCAGCACCATCAATCATCTTTATCTCAGAGTGGGGCACAAAATCCATGCCTTGTTCATTTTCAGTAATGCTCTCAGCCTGAAATGTTGATGAATCATCATCATTTTCTTCATCTGCAAACTCTCCATCAGCAATATCATCATCATCATTGTATGTTGGAAGGCTCTCATCATTATAATCAGAATCATTTGCAGAATCTCCTTTTATGTCCTTGACAATTTGAGGATACACAAATGGATCACGGTTTTGCTTTATACTCATAAGTGAGGGTCTCGAAATTCCAATATCTACAAAAGCTCCTCCCATATGAGGCACAAGTTTTGTTACTATACCTAAATAAATACTATCACACTGGACATTGTTTTTTATGGGCTCCAGCAAGAGTTCAACTAGTTTCCCATCTTCCAATACTGCAATTCTCTGCATGGTGCAGATAGAGGAGTTAATTAATATGACTCTTGATGAAGGTTCATCAATGGTGGGCGTATCCTCCTCCGAAGGTGCCAGGGGTCTATCAATTTTTCTTAACTTTCTGATAATATCCTTTGCTTCTATTTTGCCTTTTGTTTTAACAACAGTTTCCTTTGCTATCACCCTAGATCGAAATAACCATGGCTCCTCCACAGGCTGATCCTGTTCAGGCATGTTTTCACTTACTTCACCCGAATGCTGTTTCATATTCAAAAACTTCTTCCCGTCTTTCTTCTGTCTCACTGGTGCAACAGAGTTCTTTGCTGCCATGATAGATCCAAGAATCCATGGCTCCTCAACAAGCTGATTTCTTTCATGTCGGCTTATACCTGTTTTAATTGCATTTGGTTTATCAGCTACAGCAATATCATCTTGCACACTGATGACTGGAGTCTCTGTCTCTGATACATGCTTTACATGTAAAGGAGTGCCATTCCCAAGTCTCAGTATAATATGCTCACCTGCCAATCCACTGGAAACATTTAAGTGTTCAGCAACTCTAAGGGAACCTCAACTAATACTAATTAAGTGAAAATGCATGTTAGTGCAACATTACCTACAGATGAAGCTCGATCCACCATATCTATGACAGAGTGGGCTTTCACAATGCTCTCACGCTTCCCACTCTCAGCAAATTGATCTTCAACAATATCAGCTTCCATCAGCCACGATCCCCAGGAAGGAGAGGGAATATCTGCCACACTGGTTTTCATCCACAGATCTTTCACAACAATGACATGTTTTTTCCGGCCAACTGATGGTATCGACAAGGAGCACTCAGGACCTGGCCTCCATATAATATCACTAGAGGAGCCTTTTTCCTCTCGAATAAAATAATTATACTTGAAATGCACCCCATATGGTACCTGAAAGCGTGTAAAAGGTCAAAAAATAAGGGCTAAGAGCCCCAAGAACAGTTAAAGGGTCAAGTATGCTGATGGAATTAATTATCGATCTGTTTCGACAACCAAATGCCCCCTCATTGAACTAAACCTGTTTGTAAAGTGATGAGTTTAAAATGTTATTCAGATGTATAAAATGCAAAAAAGAAGTGTCTCATCCTCCATATAATATCATGTTTTCTTGCTATCATAGAAAATGAGAAGCAATGAGACTATCGAATTGAAGGTAAACATAGTGACGCAAAAAAAAATGAAGAGTTTCTGTTGGGAAATAGCTATGAAGCAAATGATGGATCATCGTGACCTCAGAACATTCAGGGAAAAAACATACATGTGTGTGTAAAAATATTTAGCCACAGAAGAAAAGAATATTATGATCTCAATAATCATAGGAGAAATGAAAGGAACACGAACAAGGTTTTTTTGGCTGTGCAGAACACTTGAAATGAACAGCCAGGCGTATTATTCAATTATTGTAATATGCTGAAAAATGTTCTCTTGGAATACCAAAGCATACTAGCTGTACATTACCAGATCATCATATTGTTCAACTGTAGATATCGCTTCAAAATGGAAGGGGGAATTAACTAAACATCATTTACCTATCCATAGAAAAGCATATTTTAAGTAAAGCAAGATCTCTTCTAGAAAGCTAAATTCACTTGTAGTCATGTGTGTGCATGCACAGGTCCAGTTTGTTTCCTACTCTTGACCATACCAACCATTGCATACCACATAAAATGTAGATTATTCAATGTTATGTTCCCTCGCTTAGATGATATAGGAATAGGAAAATGTCCAAGGATCATGCCATCTCACTTCAGTAGTTGACACAAAATTATTTCTGTTAAAGGGGGAATTACCTTTATTTCAGCAGTCCATTTATTGCTACTTTTAACTGAAGGAGCCAACTGAACAGCCATGCCAGGTTCCCAACAACCCAAAGTAACCGGATCTCCTGTTACGAAGATTATGTAACCATCCAGCACATCTGCTTTAAGGTTCCATGATATCGTACAGAATCCTTTACATGTTATGGTTGAGTCATCTGCAAGAAACCAACTGGGAATGACATAAACTTCAACTATCTTGTAAAATATTTTAGGTGTATATGTTATTCACCTTTATAGGTATAGCTTAACTTAAATATATCAAAAGTACATGCTAATACTGAATAAAATGCACAATTTTACCAAAGGAAAACTTTAGTTTAGCAAACTGACACTTTGAGAAACAAATATGTACATTTCACTGAAAGTTTACTTGTGTAATTTAACGTAAATGCATTGAAATTGCAAATGAAAGATGATGAAATCGTCAAAATGTATACATCTATCTGCTTAACTGTTCCGCTCTGTTACAACATGACTGATGTCTTAGTGGCATTTTATGTGATAAAACATGTCACGTCTTCCAATTTGAAGGCCAAAGACCAAAGTTGCCTCTGTATTGATTAAATGATTGGAAAGGTTGGTCTGACTTTCAATACACTCAATCACAGTAGTTTTAGGATACAGGATAAATGAAAACGTCCACCAATATTTCCTACAAATGCACAGCTTTCTCACAATAAAGAATGTACAGCTTTGTATTAGCACAACAGATTGTAAATTCAGATAACCACAGACTAAAATTTCAAGATTTTGCCTAACTTCCTGTCAAGTATCCATCTTTCCTCAACTTACATCACATGTTACCTAAAAGAAACTAAAAGCATTCCAGCTGTAACTAGAGACCTAAACTAAAGAAAATTTACCACGTCCAGTAGACATCAATGCCGTTGGGGAATGAGACGAGTTAGCTTCCACTTGAAGATTGCCTCTAAGAGCTTCCGTCAATTGCACAGAACACAACGTATGCCTGGAGAAATTTGAGTTACCATCAACCAGAGGATCAATAGACACAAGAAATTCAAACCTCCTGTCAACCAAGCAAACAAGAATAATATTCTACAGTCCACTAAAATGAGAACAATTCATGAGCTCTTCTTACAGTCCTCGATATAGAAACAGCGTAGAATTTGCAGAACAATGACCCACAACAGTCAAACCATAAATGCAACGCAATCCACTAAGCAAAACCACGCACAAAAAGATTCGGTACCAGCATGATATCCACACAACCAACAGAGAACGGAATCCAGGAACGGACCTTCCCCGGTGGCCGGTCAGCGCTGAGCTGAGGCCGGCGGCGCCACGCCGGTAGCCATGGGGCGGCGGCGCGGAGGCATCAGCGGCGCGCGGGGGCGCCCGCATGGTACCGAGAGGAGGAGGGGGAGGCGGAGGCGGTTGGCCCAGCGCGCGGGCGGCCATAGCAGCGCATCACAGGGATGAGGTCTCTCCTCCGCGTGTGCCCGCCTCCACCACCATTTGATCTGAGGATGGGAGTGTGTTGGGAGGAGGACGGAGTGGAGTATCGGATAGGAGTAAGATGTTGAGGGGTTTTAGGGGGAGTGGAGGGGAAGGGGACGCCGCAACTCAAGATTGAGAAGCTGGAGGGGATAAGAGGGCCTTCTCGTTATTGCTAAGAAACTGTTTCAGGAGGGATGATTACCTTCATTTTAACTAAAAGGTTGTTATCTGAACCTCTTTGTAGGGTTTCTATAGTCTATAAATAAGGATATTTACCATTTGTAAACATTTAATGAGATCATAAATAAAGAGATGAAAGAGTTTATGTCCCTATATCTTTATGTCTCATTTACATATTGTATTGTATATATGTGCGGTTGTTTATCTTTGTTCGTCGAGAATCATCGGACTACATTCGGTATCGGTAGTTTCCTAACACGTTATCAGCATGAGGTACTCTCTGAACCTAATCTATAGGCTCCCTTCACACGGTATTTAAAGATAATCAACTAGAATTGATTTTAGTATTTGATCTAGATTGCTTTTCCAGCATGATTTCGCGTTCTAGATCCCATTCTTAAAATATAAATCTGGGTGAAAATTTTCATGAAGTGAAATCTTCCTTAGGTCATCACGCTGATTAGCAATCGCCGATCAATGTCGATGATATGATCTAATAATAAAAAGGGACCGTGGATCGCATCATGGAATCAAAAGAATGGGGTGGCATCCGCATGCATCGTCCACAACCGCAGCGTCCGCGCACACGCTGATAGGGACAATACCGTAGCCACCACATGGTCACCATGCCTGAATGCATCAAGGCGATGGAAGAATCAATCCATGATCAATGTATATACTTGCACATACTCTCTCCGTCCATAAATATAAAACGTGTATGGAATTTAAGGTTTAACTTTGACTAATAATATTAAATTATATGACACAAAAGTGGTACCATAGGATGTGGTACCACCAATGATATAATTTTTGTGTCATATAATTCAATATTATTGGTACCACCAATTGTATTATTTTTGTGTCATGTAATTTAATATTATTAGTTGAATTGCTGGTTAAATTTTAATTTTAAATTCTATACATGTTTTATATTTGTGGACGGGGATTGCGTCTGATTGCCGTGATTGCGCCTGCACGCGCATCACATGGCCTTGTTGTATGCCGGCCTTCACGCGCCGTGCCGTCCGCGTCTACCCTCCGCACGGCGCTTGCATGCACCGCCGCACGGCCATTACGCGCGCGCACACGCTTCGCCCGGGCTTACTGACGCACGACTAGCACACGCCCTTGCAGGCCTAAGCACGTACGCTGGCCACACGCGCTGCACCGCGCCGAGCCACACGCGCACTGGACGCCCACGCCGGCAACGGCGGGCGCTCACCGCACGTGTAATGACCCATTTTTCCTAGCACATAAAACCATGAGGGTTATCATGTGTGAAACTAGTTTTCTCCACTTATATATATATGTATATACCCAAACATGACGCCGACTAAAACCTTTAAAATATGATCTAGAAGCAACCTTAAGAGAAGTCCTACACCTAATTTCACCAATTTTTTCACCCTAGTGTTATTTATAAGTACCAAATATCCAAAGGAATAACAAGATTTTCACGTCATTGGACTTTATTCGCATATTTGAACCGATACTTTCCCAAATCTTTCTTCTTGGAATGGAATTGGAATTAGTCAATTAAGTGATTCCTTTCCTATCCAAATTTGGTAATGTTGGGATATGGGTAGGCTACACTAGCGTAAAACAAAACTTTCTACCGTGTAAACCAGGAATTGCTGTAGCAATAGATCACAAGATTACCCTTTGTCACGCAAAACCATAGAGGAAATAGAGTCGATGCAGCGGAAGCAGCTGTAGTCGTACTACCTTTTCCTTCTCGCGGTTCCCTCGAACAGTTCGTCTCCTCCTCGCGGTTCCCTCGGACGGATCGTCCAAACATCACAGCTGCAACGCTTCCAAAGTATTCACAGTTCAGGGAGGAACGTCGCTCGTCCGAATTGCTAGATCCGAGCAGGCAACTTTAGGCGTGGGAGGGGTGACGGCTAGGGTTTCGAGAACTCTGAGTTAGTTTAATCCTAACACATCCGTCCTCCTCATTATATAGACATCTCCATAATGGGCTTCTACGTTAGAGGCACATTAGGACTCAATGCCTAGTCTTAATTCGGATTGAATTAAGCTCCTGCCCCTTAAGTGTGTGACCCTATAGGTTCACGCACGTTTAGACATGAACCAAGTACTCCTATTCAGTCACTGATTGGTAGCGGTCCCTAGCAGGACATGCCAACCCCCAAATGTACGTAAAGCATCACAATGTTATGTATGTAACTCTCTTTGCCTCACGATCTTGACAGCTCTTTCTCGATCACGTGTCTCGGAATCCTTTACTAGGTTACTCTTTAACCTTAAGAAGTACGGCCATGCATTTCTGGATCCGATAACTCGAGGGGTCCTGAAATATCTCTCTCATCACAGAGAGGGGCAAATCTCATCTCGATTGACCATAACTCGCATCATGCTTCATGACAAACAAGAAGGCAATCTTTATGACTACCCAGTTACGGAGTAGCGTTCGGTAACCCCTAAGTAAGTAATTTACACATATCAAGCACATACGATAATCTCATGTCAAAAGACATAGCACACACATTGTGTCTTAAGTTAAATCTGTCCAACCTCATGTTCACTAACATGTGCTCATACAATTGGTTCGACATCTCTATGTCCATGACCCGTGAAACATGATCATCAACCAATACATATGCTAGTTTATTATTTATATGTGTCCTCACATGAGTTTCGACTAGGGACCAATTTAGAATAATCATTCAAGATTAGTACGGAGTTCTACAAACAAGTCACATACGTGCCAATCAATACAAATGATATTATTCAAGAAATATTTAATAAATCATGGATACAATGAAATATGATCATCTCTATGATTGCCACTAGGGCATATTTCTAACAGGTAAAACTTCATATCTTGGAATTAAGTACATCCCTAGACCAAGATATGCAATTTTGAAATATATTTGGAGAGTTATTCAAGTATCTACAATCCAAAGTTTGTTTGGTTCCGTTTTGCAATTGAGTTTTCGAATGGCAGATTAAAAGCTTATTTTAAAAATGCATGAAGAATATTTATACCCTATCAAGCATCCGTAAATTTTTATGGACTTTAAAATGGAGTTCGAATCCCCTTTGATCAAACTTTAAATCAATTAAAAAAATAGAAATCTCTTCTTACCTTTGGGCCAACTCGGTGGCTCATTTCTCTCTTACCTCTGTTAGGCCGAAGCTATATTGTCGCCACCTCACCTGTCTGCGGGACCCACCATCAGCTCCCCTTTCTTCTCCATATAGCATTGCTACCACCCCGCACGCCCCCATCTTCTTTCCTCTTGCCGACTTCTCCAAGGCAGCTCACCACCCGTACGTCACCCCCTTCGTCTTCTCATCCACAGCCACCGGATTTAACACCCGAGCACCCCGCCCCCATTTTCTCCCCTCCGGCGCCGACCGAGCCCCCCTCCCCCATCGTGTAGCTCCAACGCCTGTTGCTACCGGCACTTTTCCCCAATCGACGACCACGTCCCGAGTGACGCCGCCATTATTCGCCTTCCCCCACGGTGGTTGCTCTTGCCACCTCTACCAAATGCCGCCCCTAGCTCCTCCCGCCGACGTCGACCGCGTCCTCGGCAACTCCATCGGACGCCGCTGCGCACCCTGCCACCGAAGTTTCGCCAACACTGACCTCCCTTCCTTCGGAGCGCGCTCGCCACTGCCGGCTCACTCCCTCCGCCGCTGCCAGCCTTCGGCGTGCAGTGCCCATTCCCGCTCTGCCTCAATCGAGCTCCAAGACCCCGCAGCACCGCTGACCACACCTCCCAGCGCCCGCAACTCATCACCGCCTCCGACGAGGCTGCGGCATTACCGAGCTCCACGTCTCCGTCAGGATCCACACCAGCCGCTGGAACTCGCCTTCAACCCCTCCTCCGACGTCTTCACCGGAGCCGGCGCCTCCGCTCCACCCTCCTCGGCAGCATCACCAACTCGAAGCTGTCAGTGCTACTCCCATCAGAGCTCATCGGCATCGTCGTGCTGCGGTCTGACCAATAGCTGTCCGAACGGGTGAGAACCGTGGTCAGTTGGCCGATTGGAGGTTAGCGTTTAGATGTTAGTTAAATTAGTTATCGGCTAGTTAGTTAATACCCTATTGTAATAATCACCTGTTTTTACTCCATCCATGCGTTGATGAATATGATTTGAGAGAAAATATTTGGTTAAACGTTAACGCATTAATAGCAGCTGACTGTAATCAATATACTTAAGTACTCCCTCCGTCCCAAAATATAAGGCCCCTTTGTTTTGTCCTAAGTCAATGTGTTTAAGTTTGACCAAGTTTATATTAAAAAATATCAACATCTACACTATCAATACATACACTATGAAAACATATTTCATGATAAATATAATGACACTAATTTGGTGTTGTGGATGTTGATATTTTTTAATATAAATTTGGTCAAACTTAAAACATATTGACTTAGGACAAAACAAAGGGGCCTTATATTTTGGACGGAGGGAGTATTTCGGTTAATCATTAGGACATGCTTAAGATAGTAAACCGTTAATTCTTGCTAAGCTTATCATTAATATGCTAATTATCCACATATTCAGTGAACTAATTAATGCGCTGTATACACTTATGATCGGTTAGACTTAGTACGGTTAAAATTCATGTGCCAATGTCTGGATAATACAACTTGATGGGTTCAGCGTCACCGATGAACTAATGATTGCTCATTAATTAATAGCTTTATCTAAATACTACCCAATCAGCCCAATGCTTCGTTTAAGGATGTCTAAGTACACCTTAGTAATGAGCTGATGTAGGAAAATGATAAAAGAAAGTGTAGCGCATGCGACAAAGATCAGTAAACCCAAACCATCTGACATGTGTGTAACCTATACTTTTACAATTGTGAGAACGATCACTAAACTCCACCATGAAGATAACTCCACTAAGCAAACATTGAAAATAATTATGACAAGAAGGCCCCCATGTGTCATACTCTTATAAATTTAAATAAAAAGAAATTATTTATCTGGTGTTACTATGGCACGTTAGAACCATATTTTAACAGTAAGAAAAATGAAAGAATGTAAGGCTAATATAACCTTAGTCCCACCTATCACAAGTAATGACTAAACCATATGATTTTGATATGAATATTTGAATCCCCCTTAGCCTCAAAAGGAACCTACTCTCTGCCAAAATGCATGTTTTAACAGGTATTTTATCATAGAATAGTTTTCATATAAATATTTCTGGTGTACCACATTTAAATGGTTTACTAAGCTAAATGGCCCTAATATTGACAAATACCCTTCAAAAATTCATATCTTAAGTTCTAAAAGCCCAAATCGAGCGATTCCAGTTGCGTTAGTTTCATATTTGCCTTTCCTATACTTTAGAATAATTTCCGTTCATAATATCTATATTGTATGTTGCTGATTTTGATCGAATGCCTGTTATCATCATTTTTCAGCGTTTCGGATTTCTTATCGATAGGACTGGACAACGAGGGTTAATTTGTCTGAGTAATTCCCAACAAGGGAGGCACATCCAAGGGCCAGGCAAGCATGCTCGCTTGTTAGAAATATTTTGGTTTTCTTATGTCATGATTGCTTGTTTATTCCTAATGTTTTAGCATGAATGTGATTTATTGGATACTCATAACCAGTGTGGTTATGAAAAATATTGTGAATTATTGGAATGGGTGCTACCACAGGAAGTTGCTTTGAATGGGTGCTATCACAAGAAAGTGGTTTACTATGTGAGCTATGTGCAAAATATGTGAACTATGTGCAAAATATGTGAACTAAGTGAGCTAGGTGCTATCTATATGAGCTAGGTGTAACTACGTGAGCTAAGTGCAACTCTGTGAGCTATGTGAAACTAAGTGAGCTAAGTGTAACTACGTGACGCTTGTGCAATTATGTGAACTAAGTGAACTATGTGCAACTCTATGGCCAACTATGTGGGCAAATCGAGACCCTAGTGACAGGAGTCACTAATAATCAGGATCTCTTGTTATGATAATCTTGAGATGTTTGGTTTTATCTATGGTTATGCTTGTCACATGAATTAATTATGCTTATGGGTTAACTTGTTTTAATCAAAATTGTCATGCTAGTATGATAAAGATAACATGTGTAGTTCTCTTTGCATGCTAGGATGAAACTGGATAATTGTTTGGTCTTGCTATTTATTCTTCCATGTCATGTCTAAGTTAACTTGGAATAATCACTTAGCATATTTGCGAGTATGAAAGGTATCAGTTGGGAATTCCAATCCTGCAGGTATTCTAAATAGGAGGATTTCATGGTTTATGTGTGCTGAAATTGAAGTGTTCTTGCTTGGTTTTCCCGGTCAGAGATCCTGTAGGCTTGTAAAGCTTTTGAAGGATGGCATGAGCTGCCATCTCAATGTTTTGTAATGTTTTCCACTGCTATTTTTAAAGTTTTTTTTTGTCTTGAATGACCTTCGGGTTGCTCGAACGTAATGTAAATAACTGCCCTGTGTATGGGACTTGATATCTATATGTAAACCCTATTCTGTAGGGTTTTGTTGTGATATTGAGTTGTTGATTGTGGCTGCCCATATACCATGCGTGTATGAATTGAAGTGTATGGGTTAGTGTCATACCTCGATTTTTCGAATCCTTACGAATCATGTCTTTGCATAACATAAAATCATCTTAAGTCATACAGGGTTACCTCACACGTGATATCAATCACACGTGCGCATACAACCCTAAACGGGACACACGCACACTACTACAGAATGGCCCATCTGAGATAGGCTGAAACAAGCATCCCAGACGGTTGGTCGCTCCGTTTGAAATTGGTGGTCTGTGATGACACAGGTCATCGCAGACGGGTGGGCTACCCGTCTGTGATCATCACTCATCCCAGACGGGTCAACTCAAACACTCATCTGTGATAACTTTTCATCCCAGACGAGTCGACTCAACCACCCGTCTGCGATAACAATTCATCCCAGACGGGTAATATCCCTGACCCATCTCAGATGACTGCTATCGCAGATGGGTTCAATTGTTGACCTGTCTGGGATGGGTGTGTACAGAGAGCATAACACTGCCTGTTTTGTGGCTAGCTTCAGAAATTGCTAGCCATGCCCTCTGAAACAGCAGATATATATTGCACAGAATATTCACATATTTAACACAGATACATATAGATACAGTCACAGACAGTGATACATTGAAACAATCACATACTTGGACATGATATATACATTCACAATTGCTAGCTAGATATATTCACAATTGCTAGCTAGAAATGAGTCACACCATTCAGAATTGAGAGCTCAATCGCTGCCAACAATCGCATACTTCAATGTTTAAAAGGAAAGTTACAAGAGAGTGTTAAGTACATAGACGAAAGACAATGCTACTCTGCTAAGCCACCACCATAGAACTCGCCATTGGGATTGATGATTTGTATATTGATGAAGAAGGCAAAAATCCCTCGAATGCGCTTGAGTTGAGCTTCATCAATTGTGGTATTTTCAATCTTCCACGCCTCATCTAGTTTTCGCTTAGCGAAACCTATGATAACCTCCATGTGGTAGTAAACGTAGAATCCACATAGGTTTGTCCCCTTGGGTTGTTGTTTGCACTAAATCAAGAAACAAATATACGTTAGCTAAGAAGAATCTATTATGAAGCATGTCAATATGCTATATTAACATAGTAATGGATATATATGTACCGGAAAGTCAAATTTATGTCGCAACTTGGACCCTTTGCCACTTCTCCCTCCATAAGCTTTGTAATCGATGAACGACTGGTCAAGTACGTCGTGAATCGGCCCGAAGTCGCGTGAAGGATCTCGCGAGGAATCAACATATATAACCCTGTTCCATTTTGGTACAAGTACGACCAAAACCCAATGGTAGCTGCATATATATAGACGTACTACTAAATCAGCTTTGTGATATATGCATAATGGTGAAATTATAAGTATTGGATGCGATGCAACACTTACCCTGGGTTGAAGGGAAATATGATGTACTCTTTATCCTTTTGGGACAATATTGCATGCTTAACATACTCCAGAACTTGCTCTTTGTTGTCTCTAATATTTCTCCAAGTTACTCTTGCCGGGTCAATGAACCCGATAGGTTCCTTGTTAAGTCTGGCTTCAGTGTGGATGTATCTATACAAAATGGGAAATCATGTCATGGCTTAATTAAGTTGCATAGGTATAGAGAAAACTAATTAATTGAGAAGTTGTAGACTTACAATGTCCAGCATCTCAACAGGTTCTGCTCCAGGGTGTCGAGGTTGAAGAGTTCAAATAGGTCTTCAAAGTACATGTAGAACAACCCGCCCATATCCTGGTGGAAAAGGTGTTCCTCCTTGAAAGCGACTTTGAGGCATCGTGGCATGGTTTGGCCAGGCTGTAGGTTGTTCGTTGCCGTCATATACCGATCATGCAATCTCTGACATGCCATTGAGTTCGATATGTCCTCTGGCGTGACGAAGACTTGTCCATTCACAAATCGACGAGCCAGAGGCGCGAAAGGGAGATCATTCACTCTGTCTGGATCAAACCCAAGTTCTTCCACTATCGCTAGTGCCTTCGATTTTTGGCTGCCCTTGGAAGTCTTGGGGGCACTACTATGACTCCTACCCTTGCCGGTATTGCTAGTCCCCTTAGCATAAATGTGCTTCACCGGTGAAGGAACTAGTCCCATCTGTAGCACCTCCTTAGTCCCTATGGAGGTAGCGGGTGCTGGCTCGGCCGGCTTGACCAGAGATGAAGCTGGGTTATCAACCCGTTGCGCTGCCGCTACTAGCTCCATCGGGGTAGGGTTAACTTCGGGTATCCTAGCTGACTCAGCGTGTGATGCACTCTGAGAGGCAGGCCGGACGAGTAATTTGATGTCCCTCTTTGGCCACTGGATAAAGGTGCCAACCGTCTGATGCAGCAACGTGATCTCATCATTTGATGGCATGGCAAGTGGGAGCTCCTCGAAACCTTCAACCACGTCGTCCACATGCACCTTTTGAAAGTTTGTGTCGACGATCGGTGAATCGGGTATCTTACGGTATTCATGGAACGGTGATACTGGGGGGTAGGGACCTCTAGGGCCCAAGGCCAGGAGATCTGACAACAGGGAATCGCCCTTTTTTATACAGGTTTGGGCCTCCCTCAAGATAATAACCCTACGTCCTGTTCGTATATATTGATGGAGAAAACGTCTTTACAAGGGGGGTGTATGTTAGTGGCTACCCTAGGCCTAATCGCAGACTAATCTAACTAATCCTGCGGGACTCGACTCCTTCGAGGCAGCGGGTCTTCTAGGGCTTCACCTCCTAGGATTTGGCTCAACTCGCTGTGCGACTAGAAAGACCTGTCCTCCCCTATGGGATTGCTGATCCTTATACAGGGGGCCCCCAGAGTCGTACCGGACATAGACTTATGCTCGAGTAGGACTCTGGCTTCCTTGAATGTCGGGATCGACTTCCTAGTTTAAGGGATATCTTCCCTCTTTCGAGGGGTTACCTTATGGTCTAGGGATCCTTACTAAATACGCAGTACTTTTCTGGAAACCCAGGGAATCGTAGGCGGATACCTTCTGATATATAGGATATTGTACTATGCATCATCAAGCCCCCCATCAGTACGTGAAGTGAGGTCATGACTGTTCTGTAGAAAATCTGCCCTTCTTGGGGAACAGCTCCGAGTAGGCGAACCGGGTGGTCCTTGTCGACAACTCTCCTGAGTAGGCTTAATCCCTCCTGGGTAGTCGTGACAGATATATCGGAGCAATTCTCTAGAAAAAACCCAAAGTTCTTTCCGAGCCGATCTAATCCGTTGATTACGGACACACGTCTTGCCTGGTGGATTTCTGGAAAACCGAACCGTCGTGGTGAAAATTTCGCATGGTGATGAAGATTCTTTTCTTTTTTCTGCGCCGCGGTGCGGCTGATGGGAGCCATAACATGGCGCGCTTGTCGGGGTCATGGGTTTGTCAGACCCTCTTTTTCCCGCGCAACGCCTCATATGCAGACAAAGAAACTGCCCGTATAAATGCGATGGAACGGATCGTGCCGTTAACCGCGCTCGGTCAGGCGAAAATTGAAAATCCCTTAAGGAACTAAGAGTCGGGGTTTTTGGCCACATCAGTCCCTGTCCCTTAGCATTCCTGCCCCCTCATCCTCTTCCTCGCGCCCCTTGCCAAAACCTCCTGCTTCCATCGTCTCCGATCAGTCGGAAGAGATGGGCAAGAAGAGCGCCACAATTAAGTCCCCTGAGCCCACGAAGTCATCGGGGGATGCTTCGGGAGAGCCAATTTCCATCATCCCCACATTCGAAGCCTCGGTGATGGATTCCTCCGCCCTCAAAAGACTCGTGGCGGAGGAGGTGGTCCTCCCGGAGGTGTTCGTGCCTGTCCAGGAAGCCGTGAAGGAGACGTTCCCCAGTCCGGATATGGATTGGGTCGTCGGCTTCGTAGATTTTTTCAGGTGCGGATTCCAACTCCCACCGTCACACTTCTTCCTCCTCGTGCTCCAGTTCTACGGGATCGAGTTGATTCACCTCAACCCGAACTTGGTCCTGATGTTGGCGGTCTTCGCACACTTGTGCGAAGCGTACCTCGGCATCCGACCGAGCCTGGAGCTGTGGCGGTTCTTCAACAACCTCCGTTGGATGAAGGTCAGCAGCGGAGGAGTCGTCGGTGGCGCCGGGTTCCGACTCCGGGAGGAGAAGAAGGATGCCTACATTCCCTCCTCCTGGAAGTCGTCGTGGTCGGGCTGGCACTCGAGGTGGTTCTACTGCCAGCCTCCACCTCTCTCCGGGATCAGCTACCGAGGCCTGGCTCCTCTCCCGGTGAAGTGTTGGGCAGAAGCCCCGAAGGAGACAAAACAGCTCAGGGCTCTTGTCGGTGACATCACCAATCTAGCCGCCAAGGGCTTGTCGGCGTGGGATGTCGCAGAAGATTTCCTTCGGCGGTGACTCAGCCCTCTTCGGTCGAGGATCCAGCCTGCCTGGATGGTCCCGGAGGGGAAAGACCAATCAAGGGACTTTGACACCGGTAGGTATTTTTCCCCTTCCTGTGTCATGCTAGTCGGTGCGACTTTCAACTTGTTTTTGATCATTTTAGATTGCGTAGATCTGTCCCCCGAGGAGCTTCAGAATAGGTTGGGCAACCTATTCGAGCAATCTCCCCCAGGCGGGCGGACCGGGGTGCCACTGCCTATCCTGAGGCTCAGCCTCGACAACCAAAAAGAGATCCTCTCGGTAAGTCGGAAGTCCTTTACCTTGTCTGGCGTTTTGTTGGTCACTCGTACGGTAATACTAATCACCTTCAAGTTTGTCTCTGCAGCGAGTAGGCCGCAGAGGCCCTGACTCGGAGGCCGAACGTGCTGGCGCCTCCGTTCAGGATGAGGATGTTGAAATCCTCGGGGAGACCGGGCCAACCTCCGAAGAGGGAGGTGGAGGTCCATCCAGGGCCGCGGTAGCAAGGGAGGACACTCAGGTAGAGCCCCCTACCCGGAACTCTCCTCCTCCGCCAGATCCTCAGCCTCAGGTTAGAACTCTTTGCCCGGCTAGCTCCTCTCCGTGCTTTCCCCGAGTAGGTTAATAGGAGCAGCTTGTCAGACAACATGAAGCGGGCGGCCCTCCTCCACGAGAACCGACACCTCCTCCCTTGACTACTCGTAGGGAAGAGGTGGCAACGGCGAAGGGAAAGGCACCGCTGGCCTCCTCTGTGAAACGAGGCCCTGATGCTTCGTCCAAGGGATTCCTTCTTGATGCGAAGCGCACGAGGTGAGTGTGTTTTTCCTGGCCCTCTCCGGAGTTCCTTTCGCTTCTTGCTCTGATGACGAACTGACTTGGAAGTTCCTCCAGTTAGGATTGCCATCGTTCCCGCCGGCGTCTCGGCAGAAGAGACCACCGAGGAACATCCCCCGCCACCAAGACCAGCGCCGGCATCGGTTGAGCAGGTGGAGCCTCTCGCGCCAGAACACTTGGTGCTGGAGAGTGTTGGCCTGACGTCTTTGCTACAGGTAAATAGAAAATGTCAGCGATAAAACGTGTACTGTAATCGATACGGACCTTGCTGCTTTTAGATCGCCATCTCCCGGATTCCTCCGCTCGAGAAGGCTCAAACCGAGCTAGAGGCTACTCGAGCGACAAACAAGGAGTGAAGAAACTCCTTGAGGAGTCGGGGAACTGGCACGCGGAGAAGGAGGGGCTGCAGAAGCGCCTCCGAGAAGCTGAGAAGAAGAGGGAGACGGCTGAGGCTGAGCTCCGGGTGTCAAAGGCCCGCTTGTTGGAAACAAAGTCTTCCCTGCAAAGGACTAACGCCTATGCGGGAAAACTGGAGGAGGATCTCGAGCGCGTGTTGAATACGCTCGAGAAGGCACTCATTGAAGTTGGAGTTGCCATCCTCCCCCGTCCTTCGCCTGCTACCCGGTTGGAGGAGCTCGTGGCGTCGGTCTCTCTGTTGAAGCCTCTTCTCGAGAAGCTTCTTGAAGACGAGCTTCAGCAGGGCGTGCGGGACGCCCTGGCTTTTGCCCTGGCTCTTCTCCGGTGTCAGCACTCGGACTTGTCGCTGAAGGCCCTAGCCACCAACCTGCCTGCCGGTAGGGAGGAGGAGCTTCTTGACGCTGTGCAGAGTGCGGCGGATGCCTTCGGTGATCGGGTCCAGACGTCTAGTCTTGCTAAGTAGAATAGGAACTTGTACCAGACAATTGTCAGTAACTGTGCGATTAATCTTGTGTGTTCTTTGTTTTCTAAAAACTTGGGTTCTTTTCACAGTATTTGTCTGCTCTGCGAAATGCTTGTCGTATGCGGGGTTTGTTGTGGACTTTATTGAACTCGTTGCTTCTTCCCCCTGATTCAGGATCTTCGAGTTGTGCCGTTTTTACCGTGAACTGAGGTTGACCAGACCTTAGGTTTAGTCGGATGGAGGGCTCCGTGGCTCCTCGTCATCAGTAAACACGTTTAAGGGGTCTCCGTACAGTTTTTCCCGGTCGTGGCGACAACTTGTGTTCCGTTTGTTTGCCGGGGTACTGGGCATAAGCTAGTAAGCTCCACATTTTTATCCTGCTAAGGACCGCATTACGTTCTACCCGTGACGCCTCCTATTCAAAGTAATCGGGGACGTGAATGAGCGTATGGGTTCCGTTGGTCTAGTCATATTCGCACCTTCTTTCTCTTCCTTTACTCGAGGCCGAGGAACGTTACTACGGAACCGGGGAGCTTGGTCGACCAGGCCTTAGGTCTGGTCAGGTGGGAGGCTCAGTGGCTTCCCCTGTCACCTGCAGACACGTTAAGGGGTTTTCCTCACGTCCTTGACAGTTATAGTGCGGAACCTTTCCCCTTCGCGTAGGCCGAGAAAGATCAGTGCTCGTAGGTGTACACCAATTCGCCATATGTACTCATCTAGCCCCCGACTGTCTTATTCAAGGGGCATCTCAGATAGGCAGTCTGAAAAATTATATATTGAACTAGAAACTTAATGTATTTAGAAACTGTGTCTTTTACAAGCTACTATAAGAAAGGCATTCTAGGAAACTAAAAAAAAGGTAAGTCGTCCCCCCTCCTTCAGCTTGTCGCCGGTTGTCCCAGAGACTTGCGTCCTTTCTGTCGTGACCTGCTGACGAAACTTTGTTGAGTGCGCGTGTTGGGCGACGACGCCTGGAGCGTCTTATCATCGACTTGTTCGTAGCTTGACGATCTTCAGGGCTGGAGCTGGTGCAACTTTGGAATTTACTGATGAGGGGGCGATGGCCATGCAACCTTACCGAAGGTACGTGTGCAGGGGACTCTCTAAGGGACATGACCTTTTGGCAGCTGGTACGAGCGACCTGGATCAGGCGGCTTTTCCTGTGGAACCGTGGTCCTGCTGAGGAAAAGGCCCTGTTTTCCCCCAGTTCCAATCTAATCGTGGAACTTTTTCTCCTACTTGGAGGGGGTACTTTCCGAAGTTGTCGCTCGCAGTGGCGGCGGTGGTCTTGACGATGTGGAGGTGCGTGCCGTTACATCGGTGTCCCGACTAGAGAGTTGGTGTTGTTCTGCGAGGTCAAGACTACGCTTGTCACAGAGGAGTGCTTCTTTTGAGGAACTCTTTATCGTGAGGATGCCTTTTGGGCCGGCATCTTTATGCACTGATATACATAGTGCGTTTCTGCCATGAACTTGGCCAGAGTCGAGCGTCCCAGGATAGCATTGTACGCTGTTCCAAAATCGACGACGTCGAACAGGATCTTCTTTGTTCGGAAGTTCTTCGGTGTACCAAAGATAACCGGGAGCGTGACTTGCCCAATCGGCGTGGCCGACGAGCCCGGGACGATACCGTGGAATGCCTGCGTCACCGTCTAGACATACGACCGTGGTACTTGCATTGCGTCGAGGGCGTTGGTGAATAGGATATTGAGGGAGCTCCCTCCATCTACTAGCACGCGGCCTACTCGGCAGTTGTTGATTGTTGATTCAACGACGATTGGATATCGTCCCGACCGAGCACAGTTCTCAGGGCAATCTGTCTGGTCGAAAGAGACCGTGACCTCGGACCACTTGACCGCCCGAGGGACCCGCGGTACACTCGCGAGAACTTCTCGGGCAATCGCCTTGTATTGCCTCTTTGACTCACAAGAGGTCGAGCCCCTGAATATACGCTCGATTGCTCTGACGTGCCCTTGGAAAGGCTCAGGAGTAGAGTCATCGTCATCGGAAGTCGTGTCCCGACTGTTGTTAGCGACCTGAGGATCCTCCTCTCGGAACTTCTCTCTTTCTTCCCTAAGGTATTTTTTAAAGATGTGGCACTGATGTAGATCATGCGAGTCGGTCTGGTGAAAGTCGCACCAGGGCTTGGATGGCTTGTCGGAGGAATTGGTAGGCTTGTCTTTGGGGCACGGTCGCCAGGTGCACTTCTCGGAGATGTCGGCCATTACCTCGTCGGCTTTGGCCCTTTTCTCCTTGTTCCCTCCGGAGGACTTCTTTTTGTGTTTAGTCTTTCTCGAATCGTCCCTTGCTCGGAGGGGAGAATTGGTCAGCCTGCCTCGTTGCTGCTTGATGTATCGCAGGGTCTCCTCCGCACAGGTGGTCTTTTCGGCCAGATCCATGAGCTGTCTCGTGGTCTTTGGTGGTCGCATGATCAAATCGTGCATACCACATTTCGTTTCTGCTCCCCGAGTAAAGGCGCGGATGACATCCGAGTCAGTTATCTCCGGAATAGTGTTGCGGACCACACTAAACCTTTCCGTGAACTTTCGGAAGGTCTTGTCTGGTCGTTGGACAACCAAGAATAGATCGTCGACATGACTAGGTCTTGGGAAGGTACCTTGGAAGTTCCCGAGGAGCATATCGCAGAGCTGTCCCCATGAACGGATCGTTCCTGAGGGTAGATTCATCAACCAAGTCCTAGCGGCTCCTCTAAGAGCGGTAGGGAGGTAGTTGGCCATAACCTTCTCGTCCCTGCCTGCGGCCTCGATCGCAGTGGTGTAGATCTGCAGGAATTCCACGGGATTCGTGGTGCCGTCATACGATTCTAGCGACCCAGGCTTGAAACGAGAAGGCCAGTGCACCTGTCGGAGCTCCTGGGATAGCGCTTGGCATCCACTGAAGGCTCCCTGATAAGGTGCACTCTCGCCGCTGTTCGAGGTTGAAGTTCTACCGCGAACATTGGCATGTTGCATGTGGTCCCTCCGAGGGAGCTGTTGCTCTTGCTGGCGCCTTTGGTGTCGGCGCCTGTTGAGCTGGTCTCGGAAGTCAGCAGGTGGCTCCTCCTGAGGAGACCTGTTCCTAGGGTGTCGTCCTTCTCGGTCACGCTCTTCTAGTGGAGAAGGGGTTCTTACTCGAGTAGAGCTGCGTGTCACTGACTGGGCTCGAGAAGACTCGGCTTGGTCTTGGGCCTCTTGGAGGTTAGCCCCCAGCCGTTGTAGCCATTGCATACTCGCGGGTGTTGATAAATCCGCTGCCGGTGGTCGTGACAGCAGATTGCTTACCTCCGCGAGCCTTCGAGCGGTTCGGGACACGTATTTCCTCATTCCTGGAGGGGTTTTTTCTGCGGCGGCAGGCAAGTCCCCGTTCCGGGGGGGAGTGGCCATCGTACTGCGTAGTTGCGAGCCCCCAGGCAGATTTTGTTCCTTGAGATCTTCGCGACCATCGTCGATCGCAAGAACCACTCGAGGTCCTTGGTTAGATGATGTGTACTCACACTCCATCGCATTGTCCTCATCGGACGTGGCATGGGTAGGGTCTTGATCGTTCTGACGATCAGAATTCGCAGGTGAAATTCTGACCATTGGGCTGGTCGTTCTTGCCGGGAGGTTGTCGTTCAGCACCAACTTCCCATCGAAGGCCCTGGCGCACTCGGCCCTGAAGCAATCTGCTTCGTGATCCAAGTACTCTCCAGGGGCGTATTCTCCAAAATCCACGCGATCCGTGACCGGGTACGGATCCATGGGGCCAAAGTTGTCGTAGAGAAGCCCCGGTTTGAGTACCTAGCACGGCGCGTGGGGGCGATCGGACTTCTTGTCGCGTCTGCTTCCTCCTCTTCGGTCGGACTGACGAGGGCTTTGTAGTTGGCGAAAAGAGCTGATCACGATTAGTTGCACATCCTGCCGACTTTGATTCTTCTTGGACGGCTTGATCCGGAGAGGTCCCACGGTCGAGGCGCCATCTGTCGACGATCGGTGAATCAGCGATCTTATGGTATTCGTGGAACGGTGATACTGGGGGGTTGGGACCTTTAGGGCCCAAGGCCAGGAGATCTGACAACAGGGAACCGCCCTTTTTTTTACAGGTTCGGGCCTCCCTCAGGATAATAACCCTACGTCTTGTTCGTATATATTGATGGAGAAAATATCTTTACAAGGGGGTGTATGTTAGTGGCTACCCTAGGCCTAATTGCAGATTAATCTAACTAATCCCACGGGACTCGACTCCTTCGAGGCAGCGGGTCTTCTAGGGCTTCACCTCCTGGGATTTGGCTCAACTCGCTGTGCGACTAGAAAGACTTGTCTTCCCTATGGGATTGCTGATCCTTATATAGGGGGCCCCCAGAGTCGTACCGGACATAGACTTACGCCCGAGTAGGACTCCGGCTTCCTTGAACGTCGGGATTGACTTCCTAGTTTAAGGGATATCTTCCCTCTTTCGAGGGGTTACCTTACGGTCTGGGGATCCTTACTAAATACACAGTACTTTTCTGGAAAATCAGGGAATCGTAGGCGGATACCTTCTGATATACAGGATATCGTACTATACATCATCAGTTTTGGTACTATGGGGCGACCATGCTGTAGAGTCCCCGCCTCCTTGGGATATGCAATCCCACATGCAGCATCGAGAGACATCTCCGGCTACCCTTGCCAACAACGTGCAAGGAGTCGTCTCCTACAAAATTATTGAGTACGTACCTTGTTGATTAAGTCCAAAGTTATGTACTTGCTATTGTAAAAACCCTATAAATGGCCCTTACTGAGATGGTGTCGCAGGGATATGTTTCACCGGTTCTTCGGCGGATGCGCAGCTACTCCGAATATTTCCAAGGCTCTCCAAATATACGTTAGAGAGTGCAAGTTGAGCTTTGAACTCCTCCTTAAATGCCGCAACCTGCCTCCTGACTTCCTCCTGAATACGCCTCTCCAAATCTTCTTCATCTCTCGTACTCGTGTTGACTGACTATGACTCCTCTTAGCGGCCTTCCTCCTCTCGTACTGCTCCTCGGTCTCAGGGAATCCCTCTTTCCAGGGAACTGCAACCCCAACACCTCTTGTGCGACCTGGGTGCTCCGGGTTTTCTCAACGCTACGATAAGGATGTCTTTGGTCCTAGATGATTGTGCTTCTTCATCATCATCTAGTGACCCTTGCGAAGCTATCTGCACCTACAACGATCACGTGCACAAGTTACATTACAAATGATACTCGTATGGTTTTGAAGAATTGTGTACATAGTCATGTATTTACCATGCGATCGACCACTTCCTGGTCAGCGGGGTTTGGAAATATAGCTGAACCACTTTGCGGATCTGACTGGCACATGCTCTGCACCAGGATGTGGCGCGGCCAACAACCACGCTGGGAAATGGAGGGGGTAAATTTTTCTCCATTGCCAATCGATCCTACATCTCCCATTTTGCCGATGCACCTTCATATCCTGTGTTTCCAAGCCTATGCGGGTGCTTGTTTCTTGCTTGAGGGCCTTCTGTCGTTCACTCTCGCCACTTCTTCTGGCGTGGACTTCATCTCAACATATCTGTTGTATACTTGCTTGTCCAAGAAGCCGTACTTCTCAAACAGGCTCTCACCCGTCCGTACGAACTTTGTTATCAGGATGCTCTTCAATGACCTCCACGCCTTGCCCATGTTCTTCATTGCAGACGCTTTGACACGTTCTTCGTGTTCGGGCGGGATCTCGAACCACCTTTTTACTTTAGCCATTAACTCTTCCTCCTTCGCGGTGGTAATATCCTTCCAGTTCGCAATGGTTATGTTGACCCTCTCCCGCCCAAGTACCCCGCAGAATGTGCGGAACTTGTTCACTACGTCATCCGGTTTCGTTGGCACATCAGACTTCGTAGATACTTGCGTGATTACCATACGTCTACTAGGGGCCTTTGACATTGTTCGGGCTTCCGACTTCTTTTTTGCGTACTTCATTCATCGTTGCCCGAAGTAGGGTTCGGCAACAATGAGTGCCCCGATGAGAAATTAGAAGAAGAATTAGCGTCTGACTTATCTGTGTAACTAACAAAGCAAGGCAGCATATGTTCTTTAGTATAGTAATTTTGATACACATATAGCCATATGTGTGGAACTACTCTAATAGCCAAGTTTAGAATATTTGATTAAGGTAACACCCTGTAGTAGACTCAACCAATGTAATATCATCTTCTTAGAAATGGAAGGAATATTATATCGTAGGAGGCAAATTAGTATTCTGATCAACTGTTTGCCTACTCTGTCTCAAAATAAGAAGAGGAGAACTACTTGGCTACTCATGCAGAAGAGCTAATCAACTACTCAACAAAACTATTAGTACGCTAATTGGTCCTAGAACAAAAGATTAAACTGCACCTTCGTGCGCAGGGTTCCACCAGCTATAGCCACATAAGGCAAATATTTGTTTATAATGACCCTCTTACAGCCATTGAGCTCATCTGCCATAATCTCTATTGATGGTCATTAGTTGTGAATTGGCAGTTTGTCATGGATTAGTCAAATATTACCACTGCTAAGGTATTGAGTATAGCTGGACTTCACTATAGACCAATGATCATAATTATTAGGTATCCCTCTACGACAATGTACCAACATCAGCTTATCTTGTGCTTAATCAGGGTTAATCAGTTAATCATCTCCATCATTTTCATAATGGTTAGTTTTTTTCCTGGCGTAACCAGTGTATTAGTTCATGATTTAATTGGTGGGTTTATCACAGGAGCTAACCACTGGTTACTTAACAATTTGAAAACTTCAAAAAGGTCTAGACTCAACACCGAACTAAGACTAACATCAAGCAACGCATCTGTTATTTCAGTTCAATAACTGATCTATGCATACATGTAGAAATCAAAGAACAACTAATGCCAAGCATAGTTTATGTCCTAATCAGATTCTTAAAACATCTATATGTGAATCATACATATCTATATATATTATAGCCATCAGAGATAATGCATCCTCCAAGCATAGCATGGGCATCCTATATCATGTTAAACCTAAACAACCAAAGCACTTTTGGTCAGGTGCACATGTTAAACCCCAGGAAATGCTAAGATTGAGTTAGTATCTGTTCTTGCCAAATGAAAAGACCATCATCCTAGCATGCATCTTAACTTCTCCTGTTTCTTTTTTTCCCCCAATTCCAGGGGAGAACCATGTGTGTGTACCTGTTTTCTTCAGCAGACAGGAGAAGGGGTAAGGATGTACGGTGGTTCTTCTCTGGCGGCGGCGCGGTGGCTCGGCTCCTTCTCCGACAGCGGCGTGGAATGGGTGGCGGTGTGGGCTCGGGCAGCGGCGGCGCGGGAGGGGAATTAGGGCACACAGGGGGGATTCGGAATGTGAAGCGCGCGCAGGCTTCCGAAATTTTTCTAAGTCCCCGCGGTATATGTACTAAGATCATCACAGACGGGTTAAGTGAGTTACTCATCTGGGATGATAGTCATCGCAGACGGGTTAAGTGAGTTACCCGTTTGGGATGATAGTCATCCCAGACGGTTGACGACAGTTACCCGTCTCGGATGATCGTCATCCCAGATGGGCATCTGGCCTGACCCGTCTGCGATGAGTCTAGCAGGGCCATGTGCTACCTGCATTGTGGCTAGCCTCAGGAAATGCTATCATGCCCTCTGAAAACTTACAGCAATATATGTATACACAACAGCATTCAAGAACAAAATATTCCAACTCATGCATACGGAAAGTAAATATTCAAAATACAAATAATATCAATTATTTACAATACTTGTTTCTTCCCTTTGAAAGTGAGCCCTTCACGATGATCGTTGCGGTAGTATGACCCAACTCCCTCCATGGTTTCAGCCTCAAAACTCAAATCTCCGGAATAATTCTTGGTGAATTTGTTGTAATCATCCTCGTCAACAACATTGTCGACTCCTATAATGCTTCTTTCCATTTCTAACGACATGCCACCTCTTGCTTGACAGATTGATCATATAAAATACCTAATGAACATGCTTCGCGAGTACGAATGGTTCAGTACCGTAGCCAACACGGCTCAGGTCAACAGTAGTCACATCGTATTCATCGGTCTTAATGTGCGAGAGGTGGGCCCAACGACACCGAAATATTGGGATTTTGAACTTCAAGTAATCGAGCTCCCAAATCTCCTCGATGAACCCATAGTAACAATGCTTATGACTGGCAGAATTGGAAGCATCGACCCGTACACCGCTGTTCTGATATGTGCTTTTTGCATCTTGAGCCTTCGTATAAAATGTGTATCCATTTATGTCATATCTTTGGTATGTCCGGACTGTAAAGTACGGTTTCTTTGACAACCATGTCAGCATTTCATCAGATAAGGATGTGGTGGTGATCCGGTCTTGGAACCATTGGTTGAATAGGGACATATGTTGTTTCTTCGCTTTTTTTGGATTTTGATGTCGTAGCATTACCATGTGTTCATCGATATATGGCGACACCACCGAGATGTGTTGCAAGACCATGAAATGAGCTCGAGCATGATCGTCCCGATCAGGAGTGATGGATTTCGCTCCGAGGACCCCCGGTACCATGGAGCCTGCCCGCGTGTTGTGATTCAGGTAGACCTATCAGGTTTACATGCGGCATGTAGTCCAAACAGAACTCAACGACCTCTTCGGTGGCATAACCTTCCACAATGCTTCCCTCAGGCCGCGAGCGATTTCGTACATAACCCTTTAGAATTCTCATATATCTGTCGAATGGGTACATGCTTCGTAGGAACACAAGACCGCACATTTTGATCTCTCTAACTAGGTGAATCATGAGGTGCGGCATGGTATCAAAAATGACGGGAGAAGTACATCTCAAGGCGACATAGGACAACCACCAGCCGTGCCTCTAGAGCATCCAGTTCAAGTATACTTATCGCCTTCTATGATATTCTGTCGAAGAATTGACATAGCATTGTGATTTTATCTCGGACATCACCAGGCAAAATCCCTCTAATAGCAATAGGAAGTATCTGCGTCATCAAACGTGACAATCGTGAGACTTCATGCCAATTAATTTCAATTCCTGCATTGAAACTAGCTTCTTGATATTGGCGCAGTACTCGCTTGGAACTTTCACATCGTGCAAGCACTGGCATAGCTCAATTTTCTCGGCTTTAGATAGTGTGTAACATGTAGGTGGGAGGAAGGTTCTGCGTTTGTCGGTTTCTATCGGAGCTAACTCAGGCCTGATGCCCAGTTTCACATAGTCTTGTCGTGCCTTCACGCCGTTCTTTGTTTTATCAGGGATATTCAGCAAGAGGCCAATTAGGCTGTCAAACACGTTCTTCTCTACGTGCATGACGTCGATACAGTGGCGAACATCTAGTTTTCTCCAGTAAGGCAAACCCCAAAATATTGATTTCTTTTTCCACAAACCCTTTTTACGCCGCTTTCCAAGAACAACATCAACATCTTTAACCATTTCGTATACCTGTCTCCCAATTAAATGAGGTGGAGCCGATCCTTCTTCGATGGTTCCGTCGAACTCAGCAACCAACTTGCGGTAAGGATGATTTCGACGCAAAAACCTACGGTGCCGCATGTATATGGTTTTGCGCGATTTCTTGAGGTACAGACTGGTCGTATCTTCCATGCATTGACCACAGGCTGTTGCTCCTTTAGTACTCTGGCCGGATAGGTTACCGTATGCAGGATAATCATTGATGGTGCAAAATAGCAATCCTCCTAGGGTGAAGTTCTCTCTCTTGTCTGCATCCCACGTCTCCACGCCTTCGTGCCACAATGTTTCCAGATCCTCGTTCACAAAAGACAGATACGTATCTATGTCATTTCTGGGTTGCTTTGGGCCTTCGATGAGCATGGCCAACATGATGTACTTCCTCTTCATGCACAACCAAGGAGGGAGGTTGTACATACAAAGAGCCACAGGCCAAGTGCTATGCCGACTGCTCATGTTACCAAAGGAATTTATTCCATCTGTACTCATCCCGAACCGTACATTTCTAGAATCCGCACCAAAATTTGGTAATTTCATGTCGATGTTTCTCCACTGGATAGAGTCCGCTGGATGTCTAATCAAATCATCAACTTTACGCCCCTTCGCGTGCCACTGCATTTTCTTTGCATGTTCAGGATTTGCAAATAGGCGCTTCAGGCGAGGAATGATAGGAAGATACCATACAACCTTGGCCGGAATGCCATTCGTCTCCTCATTGCCCTCGATGTCATCGTCCGTAGCATTGTTGTGCTTCTTGTATTGGGAAGTCTTACAAACCGGACATACATGTAGATTCTCGTACTCTTTACAGAAGAGGATGCAGTCATTTTTGCAAGCATGTATTCTTCGTACATCCATTCCTAGCGGACAGAGAATCTTCTTACCTTTGTATGTGCTTTTTGGCAAGTCGTTCCCATTAGGAAGCATGTCTGCCATGAGTTGTAAAGTGCAGTAAAGCTCTTGTCAGACCAACCTGCGCTTGTCTTCAATTTGAGCAGTTCCAGAATAGCTGACAACCGGGTATATTTCGCCTTGCAACCATGGTACAGTTGTCTCTCCGAGTCCTCCATTAGACCCAGAAATTTATCATATTGCTTGCCACCAAGGTCATTACCTTCAGCATCGCGCAGCATTTGCTCGAGATCATTATCATTGGTACGCATCTCGGCATCCTATTCATCAGACTCAGAATCAACATCAGCCTCCAAATTCAACTCTTCGCCACTCATTCCTTCATCGCTCCCCTCCATGTGTTCGCCATGATGGATCCAATTTGTATAACCAGCTACGAATCCCCTATGGATCAAATGATCTTGTAACTGAGTCGTGTTCTTCAACATCTTCTCATTCTTGCAATCATAGCACGGACAACACATATGACCAGACTTCCTACTTGACTTATCATCCTCAGCCGTTCTAAAAAATTCGTTCACGCCACTGATATACTCAAGGCTCACACAGTTCGCATCATACATCCATCTTCGATCCATTGGCACTATGACATACATATAAACATATGTTGACTAATTAATTATCTATGTGATTCAAAATAGAAATTAAACTCATCGCTCTCTCACTTGTCCAATTATGCGCAAATCCATCCAAGCTAGAGCCATCCAAGCATGCGTATATATTACATCTAAACCACAATTAATAAACCATCCATGCATGCCTATACATTTATTAAACCAAAATTATCTTCTAATAGAACATAATTGCACTAGATCTAGGGTTAGAGAGCAATTAAACTAACTAAATAACCAAATCTACTAACCTATTGCCACACCAAATCAATTATCTTCTTCCAATCTTTTTCTCCTCCCCCAAAATTGCCTCAGCTGCCGCCACCAGCCCGACAGACCTAGGAAACCCTAACAGATCTGGGAGCACCGGTTCTGTTATATAGGTGGAGAAGTCATTCCAGACGGTTTAGTCACTTGAACCGCCTGTAATGACCTATCACAGACGGGTGGACAAAAGACCGTCTGCGATGTATTTCTACATCGCAAACGGTTCCTTTCATGACCGTCTCTGATGTGTCATCGCAGATGGTTCAGTTTCAAGCCGTCTACGATAACTGCTTATATCACAGACGGGTGATACCTCGAACCATCTGCGTTGAGTCTTTCCAGACGGGACGGCTATGACCCGTCTGGGATGACATATCATCCAGACACTGGGGTCTGGACAAAAGTCATCGCAGACGGGGTCGTTTGCCTGCCCGTCTAGAATGTTTTCTATCCTAGACGGGCTATAGTAACCGTCTGCAATGTGCCATCCAGGATGAGCCGTTCTGTAGTAGTGGCACCATAGACAGATATACACATACCTTAGCGTCAACCTGCTAATACCTCCACCCAACCCTGGAAAAATGGGTTCCTTCACTCTTATATACAACATATATTACCTCCCTTACCTCGAAACCCTAATCCTAGTACTACTCCTCCTCTCTCCCAATATTCTCTTTTGCCGCAGAAACCCTAAAACCTTGATTCAATGTATTTTGGACTTTCCAAAAATTCCAAGAAAATTCTGTAAATACTCTTGAACTATTACTAACTAGAATATAAAATAATATTGACTAGCCCAATTCAAAAATACCCGAATACACCTAAAACTAACTTTCAGAAGAAATTAGCATTGAACTACATCCCCATTAATCAGAGCTCAGAAAATTCTTCAAAAATCCACAACACTCCTCGACCTATCAGAAGTCCAAATATGCAAAAACATAACCCCCCTACAATTCAAAATTCTGGATTGGCAATCATCAAACAACTTCATGCAAATTCGTTCTTCGCATGAAATCATGAGTGAGCCTCTGAAGAAAAGTCTCTAAAATTTGTGGGGACTTCTCTTCCCCTCAAGGACCCACCCCCATCATCGTTTCACCAACCAAGGCCCCCCTGGCATAGCCAAGCTGACCCAACCTTACTCAATGCCAATAAGGGTATTCAAATTTCCCCTATGTTCTTGTTCCTTTTCGGTGCCAAACCTTCCTGGAGCTCTCGTACACGTTGCTAGGCATTTACTGGCGCGAAGGACATAGCTAAGCCCCTCCAGACACGTCTGGACGCACCGAATGCCACTCGATGCGCACCCAGTCCGTGCACTGGCATGTCACAGTGTGCGCTCACTGTGGCATCGACGTGCCGCTTGTCGATTAACCACCCCCCACTATGCCACCGTGCGCCACGGCCTCCTCCTTGTCCCACTCCACCTCTACACAACCCCAATTCGTGTAGGCACTATCCCATCCTGAGCCCGAGCAAGCTCCAGCGGTGGCATTGCCCTCTCCCTCTCGATTCTCCCTATAAGAAGAGCAACCGAGCATCCTTCCCTCTACACCTAGCCTCCCTCCCCTTCTCCAAGTGACCAGCCAGCGCCAATTTCTCCCCAATGTCCCCCTACCACCTTCATTTCTCAGAAATTGGTCCGCCCCTGCCCTAGTCAACTGGGGAGATGCTGAGCGATCTTGGCCAATCCAACACCACCAGTGCATTGCCCATGCTCGTATAAGCCAGCTCCTCTCCTCAATTCGACCTAAAGCTCACCAACTCAAGAGATCCCAAACCTCGCCGGAGGGACCCTATCTTTGCCGGCGGTGAGCTAGACTGGACGGTGCCCCCGTCTGCCTCGGTAGACAGGTAGGCCCGCGGGTAGTAAAACCTGGACCGGTAGGTGGCTTGGGTCCCACCGACGCGTGGGCCAGCTCCTCTTATGAGGCCCACTGTCAGGTATAGTGGCCGCACCCACCAAGGAATCCGCATTCCTCGCTAAAAAAACGTATTTCCGATCAACTAAAAGCATAAACATGCTGAAAACCAGTTTTTCACTTTAATTAAACTAGCACTCACTGATTCACCCGGTTTAGGGTGATCCAGACTAGTTTTTGAAAAAGTTCTTCCGGTTCTAAGCCCTAGGAATTATTTCCAAACTTTTGATTCAATTACATTTTTAAATCTAAAAGTTTTAATTCAAAACAGTAAAGGTTAGGGCTAGGGCTATTCTTTCTTTTTCTTAGTGAACATATATGCTACAAATGTAATTCAAGAACAACATAAAATGAATCTTGGAACATCTCTAAATATGTCTGTAGTACTCAGTAAAGATTAAAGAACACGTCATTTTTGTCGACGATTGGTAAACCGCCGATCTTACGGTATTCGTGGAACTGTGATACTTGGGGGGTAGGGACCTCTAGGGCACAAGGCCAAGAGATCTGACGGCAAGGAAACGCCCTTTTTATACAGGTTCAGGCCTCCCTCGGGATAATAACTCTACGTCCTGTTCGTATATATTGATCAGAGAATGTCTTTACAAGGGATGTGTATGTTAGTGGCTACCCTAGACCTAATCGGAGACTACGGCGACTAGTTCCGCTGGGCTCGACTCCTTCGAGGCAGCGGGTCTTCTGGTGGGAATCGCTGGGGCTTCTGGATGGCTTCAGGCTTCTCTCTCTAGCTTCTAAGACCCCCTCTCCCCTATAGGATTGCTGATCCCTTTATAGGGGGCTCTTCGAGTCGTACCAAACATGGACTTAGGCCCGAGTAGGACTCTAGCTTCCTTAAACGTCGAGATTGACTTCCTAGTTTAAGGGGTGTTCTTCCTCCTTATGAAGGGTTGCCTTATCTCCTAGGATCCTTACCAGACACGTATTGTACTCCGATAACCCAGGGAATCGCAGACGGATACCTCCTCATATAAGGGATACTGTACTATATGTCGTCAATTTTGAATTAAGATCCTAAGAAGCATGGGCTCCTCCTTCTCAAAATAATCTTCATTTCATGCTATCCGTTGCTTACGGATATCCTTTTCTTCTCACTAACCCAAAATCAGAATTAGGAACATAGTGTTAGGTTGTTTTCCACAAGTATCACCTCTGAGCCCTAGCCACGATGTAATTATACCCAAAGCTTAAATACATGGGCATGTTTTCCGAGTGTCATAAAACCCTAACTCGACACCCTCACAGCCGAAACACTTAATATCTCATCGTGTCAGCATCCTTTCCTTTTAAGCATGGAATATCATCCTCATCTTATCTGGAGTTTCTCTATTTGGTTATTTATCGATATTTCTTGCGATGTGTAGTTGACAGAGTAAGGTGTGTGTGCGAGGAGGATCCAGAATCATCCCCATGTCAGGAACAGAACCAGGAACTACAAGGCAAGCAATTCTCACCTTGCCGATATCGAAACCTATATATATTGAACTTAAGTATTTTGTTTTCAACTGGCATGCTATGTTCGTATCAATGCTATGTTAAGCTAAGAGCAGCTATGACCTATAGGTGCATTACCGAGGATCTGACATGATATACTTTTGTAGCCCTAGCTACATATGCTAGACATTGTAGTTCCGGTGAAGTAGACATATAGTCTGTAAGCCAAGCTTAGTCCCGCTCTTGATTAAAACTCTCAAAACTTTTACGAGTTTGGGAATTACTTTGGGTCTGGGAATAAAACCTTTGAGGTGATGTAAGTTGCCCAAGGAAGGTGTTGAAAGAGATTTTATTAAAAACCCAAAATCAAATGGGAGATGATTTTGATTCGGGTGAGAATGTTAAGAGGAGTTTGGGGAGGTTGATGTAGCAGGTCGGATGATTCGGGTGAGAATGTTAAGAGGAGTTTGGGGAGGTTGATGTAGCAGGTCGGAGCATGGCTGTCAGGTGGTAAAATGGAGTCTCGCTCGAATCAACCAAGGACTGAGCCTAAGTGCCGCTAAACTAGGTTCACCCCATACATCCACATGGTCTTTGTGGGAAGGACTTGGCTGATTATCCTGTCGAGTGCTAGTGTCTAGAACCATGGGCAGTAGGAAGAGAGTGCTAGGTGGATTGATATCCCTAGAGGACCTCCGTGTGGCTACATAGGAAGTTGTTTGACACAAAGGTGAGTCCACTTCGGGTTGTGTGTTGGGGATCACCGAGCACAAACGAGAATTGGGTAGATCTTATCTAGCGGGTCCAGCTCTGGTATGAAAATGGGTGAAAGGTCTCGTTATAATAACCATGCCAATACACCTCATGAAGTGTATTTGTACTGCTCGGCATAAGGAGGGACTTATATCTTGTGGGTAAAGCCGTACAACCTCTGCAGAGTGTTAAAAATCTATTCGAATAGCTGCATCCTCAGTTATGGACACAATCTGGCAAGGCCACACATTGGTTAGACTAAGTTTTGTTTGCAAAGTCTGGGAAAGGGATTAAGGAAGTCTGGGAAAGGGATTAAGGATGTGGGCATGATGTGTCCACAGGGTGCAATTTACGCTACCCGGCGGGTAGCAAGGAATTGCAGAAGAGAGACCTACCCGTACTACAGGGGTCAGTATGGGCAGGTACCGGGAATTGTAGAAGGCGACAGGTGAAGTTATCGGCCTGAGATGTGAAAGGGGTAGCAGAAGCTACCTCATGCAACGATGAGTTCATTTGAGTTACAACTGATTTCAAAATTGCTTTAGAAAATTTACTTTTCCACGCAACATGTGACCTAGGATAGAGCTATTTCCTTGGAAACAAACCATGCATGAAATATAGCCATATTACTCTTCCGTGGGGATCTGCTTGCGAGTATATTCAATGTACTCACCTGGCTTGTTGATGTGGCCATGCGAAGAGGAGTGCTACTTCGATAATGACGATAGTGATTTCGAGGGCTTGGGCGTTATCCCAGTTAGTTGCCTATGGTTGGCATATTGATGGGCAGACAACCACGTGTATCTTTCTGCTGCAGTTTTAATTCGGCCAATAGGCCCGGTTTGTACCAATAAAGACCATAATGGCTATTTGTGTAATGAACTTGGTATTGTATGACTATACTATCAAGAACTTATGTGTATTGGCCATTGATCATTGGACTAGTACAGTAAACATAAGGGTTTATCCGGTCTTAAAACCGGGTATGCCACAGTTAGCCATGAAGAGTTAGAGTCGTTATTTTTGTTCGGTTAGCAGGCTGATTTCCGGTTGAGTGACCTGCTGACTATGATGTGTTGGCCAGCTTGGCAAGGTTTGGGTGATGGTGCTAGGCCTTCGGGTAACTCACTGTTCTTTAGACTAGGTTAGAGTGAGGGTATCATTGTTGGGCTCCTCCGAATCATTGTGTTGGTCAAACTTGAGAAAGACACTAAATCTTCACAAAACTTTGAAATTTTATGTGGTTTATGGAATAATGTCCGCTTCTGGCTGGCTTGACCAACGGTGAAGGCATACCGCTCTAGTAATCGTATGGTGTGTTGGTCAGGTGTCAGACTACTCGATTTCGGGTGCATATGGCGCATGTACCGTATCACTGGTCGAGTAGTTGCTCGGTCTCTGGCGATACATTGTTCTTTAAGTCACGTGTGATTCTAGGGCCCTGACAGCTTGGTATCAGAGCAGGACTGACCGTAGGGCAAACTTTGCAGGTGGACGTTAGAGATAGGACTCGGTGTCTCCGAGAAAACTATGTGTGAAAACTAAAAATTATGTGCAAAAACTATAAGTAGGATTCACCTTTATTTCCTATTTCCATCTGACTTAGATCTGATTTTGCTTCCCTAATTTCCTTTGTTTTTGAAGACTTGGTGGCTAATCCTCTCTTCCCCTTCTATGCGAAAGCAGACTCAGGAAGGACAATTCTTGCTTCCGTTTCTTTCCAATGGTTCTTTTGGTCTTACCCAATGTTTCGGCCTCATTATATACCGGAGTATCAATTTTTCTATCGTCAACTGCTGGAAAGATTTCATCTCAGCTATATATCCTATTAAGAAGACTCCATCCATGTATCCCAATCCCCTATCCGAGCTTAATCTTATCATTTCTTTGGAGGACACCAATAAGTTGATCCTCTCCTTGCTTTCTCATCTATTTTCAGTTCACTCTGTAGGCCCTTCCCTTCTTTTCTTGGTGAGGATAGCACCATTTTTTCCACCCCAAGGGCTGTACCGCAAATTAGGGTATTTTCCTAGTTTTCCGTCGTCCCGGATGACTTTCGCACCATTAGTTTGTGTGCTGTCCTGAAAATTTCAGCAATCTCATTGTTGCCTTTTTGCACCATGAGCTAAGCCTATCTTCTTAAAATTGGCTAGTGAGTTAAACCTTTTCATATGAGACTTGCATATTGTGTTGAAATATCTCGCTCGAAAGTGTTGAAAATTTCAGCCATATGCAAAAATCTCGTATGCCACCCTTATGAAAAGTGTTGGTTACTAAACTCTTGTGCATCTATCTAAACCTTCATTTTTCATGAAAATGGTATTGTTTTGGGATGAATTAAACTTGTATCCTTGCTGTTCACACATGTTTAATTTTTTTGCACAAGTCATTCCCATCTGACTCTGCTGTGATTTTTGTTGATTATCGCAAGATGTTTGAACCTGAACCCCATGAGGAGCAGGTGCCCCTCAGCCACCTCCTCCTCCTCCTCAGCCATCCTTGGCAGAGGTGCTCCAGCAAATGAATCACATTTTGGAGCATCTTCTTCGAAATAATGGGCAATCCTCGAGCGGAGGTCAAGCCAGAGGAGACTTTCCTGAATTTTAGTGGACCTTAGTCCTACCTTCGCTCATTCCGAAGACTCACTTGATGCTGACAATTGGCTTCGTAGTATCGAAAGAAAATTCGCTCTCGCCCGATGCACTGATTGGGAGAAAGTGCTTTATGCAGCTTATCTCCTCGAAGGAGCCGCAAATGCATGGTGGGAAAATCTTCACGCCACCCAAGACCCAGATTGTCAGATGATATGGGCAGAGTTCATACAAGCTTTCTGCAACGCTCATATCCCCGAAGGCATAATGGAGAACAAGAGTGATGAGTCTCTGCCTCTCAAGCAAGGCGAGAGTTCTGTCATTGAGTATATGCACTGTTTCAATCGTCTAGCTCGTTATGCCATGACTGAAGTCTCCACTAATGAAGCTCGACACATGAAGTTTATGAAAGGTCTTACCGAGCAGTTGCAGAAAGAATTAAGCCTTCTTGATTGCCCTAACTTTGAGTATTTGGTTAACAAGCCACTCGCACGTGGCCGCAGCCTGCTCACTGTTCATTGGCCCCGATCCGTGCAAGGCCGAGGTGCAGTGCACCACCCAGCAAGCTGCCGGCTACTATTGTCCGCACATGGCCAAGCCGATATGCCACGTGCCGCGCTGCACTTTGCACCTGTCGGACCATGGCTCTCGCTGCGTTGCCTACCACACCGCCTGCATGCACTCGCCGCCATCGTGCTCGGCTCCGGATGCCGCCACCCACATGTGACTGCATGCCACGAACCCCGCGCTGGTCCTGTGCAACGTGAGCCCAGCAGTGGTCTCACAACCTCCGCTCCATGTCTCCGTCGTGCCGCACCTGCACGTGCTACGCACCTGCTCCCGCACACCCGTACATGCGTGCTCCCCCGGTCTTCGCTCCACGCCTGTGCCACAGCGCACTAGCCGCTGCCACCCGCTCGAGCGGTTAGGATTTAGCCCTAGCCGCCACCCCCCCTTCGTGGGCTAGGCAGGGCGTGGTGGGCTGAGTGGGCCAAGAACCAGCCTAGCAAGGCCTCAGCATGGAAAGGAAAAGAAAAAAGGGGTGGGCAGGCAGACGGGCTATCAGTTTGATGTTGAGCCGCTCACATCCATCACCTCTCGAATAATGTAGAAATTCTTCTAAAAATACATCAGCTACAGGTTTGGAGTCCCACTTGAGTTAACCTTCGACAACGAGACTCAATTTGATGCTTCATCATTTCGAGAATTATGTGACTCCATGGGAACCACTTTGCATTTTGCCTCCGTAGCATACCCCAAGAGCAACAGGGCTATGGAATGAGCCCATGGACTCATCTTGCAAGGCCTTCATCGCCGCATCAAGGACAACACTAGAGGATGCACATCACCATCTGCTGTTCCACTGGGCATACATCTTTCTCCTTGGTATATGGGTCTGAAACTGTTCTCCCTATCAAAGTCGAGCACTGCTCTTTCTGTCTCGAGATACTTTGTGAAGCCACCCCAACTCTCTAAGAAACGAAGAACACCGCCAAGTTGAAATAGACTTCACTGAGGAGGCACGAGACTAGACCCTCCTCAAGCTTGTCACATATGAGCAAGACGCCACAGCTTCTATAGCACTAGCGTGAAGGAGCAAGTGTTCTTCCAAGGAGATCTGGTACTTGAGAAGATCCTTGACCCACAGTCAGAGGACAAGCTCCACGCAAAATTGGATGGCCCATATCGCATCTCCGTTGCCTTGGGATCTAGAGCCTATTGCCTCGCCACCATGAAGGATGAATGCCTAGCCCATTCCTAGAACGGAGACAAGCTTACACTTGAAACCCTCTGTAAAAGCACCGCCCACAACCAACACCTTCCAAGGCCTATATCCTCCGTCCTCAGGGGAAGTAAAAAGTGTCGTCCGCGGCCAAACGCCTCCTGAGGCTTGTATCCTCCATCATTAGAAGAAGTGAAAAACATCGTCCTTGGTCAAACGTCTCCCGAGGCTTGTATCCTCCATTATCAGGGGAAGCGAAAAGCGTCCTCCGCGGCCAAATGCCTCCCACGGCTTGTATCCTCGACCATTAGGAGAAAGTGCAAGTTGAACGAATTGCGAGCTCCCATGAATAAGATGGTGATTTTTAAACAAAGAACCCTAAGCAAGGTCAAACAAAGAGAGATGTTCATCACTCCACAGGTAATTGACCTGTGGCCACTTTCATGATCACAGCTCAATGGGGCTCGTGTTAGCGTATTGATAAAACCTATATGGACCGGCCCACGACATCTTACATGACACTTATGTGACATTGAAAAAGGTCAAAAAGTCAAGTCAAGTCAAATCAAAGCCAGCCAAAGCAAGTCAATGCAATTAAGAGGTGTACGTGAGGGATAGTCCACCATGGACCAAACACCACCCCACCTCTCTAGTCTACCATGGACTCATGGATCATTTTCTCATTTTTACCCCTCTCTCATCTCATCCTTCAAAGGTAGCAATGGTCATTTGTCATGGACCGCTTGCTTATATAATGGCATCGGGATGTAAAATTCATCGTATAAATGAGAAACTTGAGGGGGGGAGAGGCCTAGAGCTTCAAGTCCCGAACGGGGAGCTCTAGGTGTGACCTCGGGAAGTCCACGACAGCCCGAGTCACTAATCGAGTCCCGTACGAGGCTCCTCTCCCGATATAGGACTAGGCCGTGCTCTGTGAGACGGCCGAACCTATTCAAAAGACAACGAAATGTCCCATTTTGCTGAGTGTATGACGATCTTCTCATAAGGCCATCGTACATGACCCAATACTGTCATAGCCTAATCGTCGTGCCATTGGCACCCTTTCTCTAACGTTGTTTATAGAACAACAATAGGTGTAAATGTAAAATACCCTTCGTTGAGTGTTTTGCATAGATCTTGAAGCACATGAACGATATAGATAGTAGATGGGGGCCAACATATGAGTGAAAAAACTGCTTTGCAAAAAATCCTCTTCCCACATTCTCCTCCCTATCAACCAAAGTACCAAACGAATTATTTCCAACCTCAAAACTCAAAACTCTATGTTGGCTCTGTACTCCATCGATTTGATGGACAGCTTCTTCTTGGGCGGCAGGCTATCGACGACCAGCACGCAGTGCACGTTCATTGTGACCTGCCAGAGGTCGAAGGTCCCCAGCCTGAGCGTCACCGGCATGCTGATGTACACGTCAAGCGGGACGTTCCCGGCCTTCTCGCTCTCCCCAGCGCACTCTGCAGGCCCGGCCAGAACCCGTGCTGCCCTTCCATGGCGATCTTCATCAGCGTGGTGTTGCGGTACCCCTTGTAGAAGACCGACAGGCGGCCGGAGCACAGCATGGTGCTGCGGGAGGACACGACGGTGCCTGAGCCATAGCCGTAGCTGATGCCGATCATGTCGTTGGGGTTCTCGACGCGGATGGAGGCGACGAGATTGGTGTACGAAGACGGTGAGGTCGAAGGCACTGACGTCGAACTGCGTGACGGACGTGTCGGAGAGGAGTAGGAGGGTGCCTTGGGCTTGTAGGAGTAGATGAAGTAGGCCACGGTGGCGGCGATGGCGATGAGGAGGAGGAAGAGGAAGCAGTAGCACTAGCAAAGGCAGCCGCAGCCGCGGGCGCCGTCGTCGACGCCGTGGTGTCGGCCCCCTGGCCGGCCTCGGGTCAGTGTATCCCAGCCGTACTCCTCCGTGAGCATCACTTACCGCAGCGGTCGCAGCGGTTTGGACAGCCCCGAGCTCCCGTCGTAAGCCATGACCGAGATCTGGAGAGAGAACAGGGGGTACAAGAAATGGAGGGAGAGGAGCGAGTGGTGCGTATTCATTTTTTTTCTTTCTTTGTGCTTTTTGAGATGGAGCAGACCGAGTCTTGCATGCTCTTGTTGTTTAGTTTCCTTTTTTTTTGTCTGGCGAAGGTCGTAGCAAACAGCTAAAGACCGGTACCCATTTCTCTTATGTTTTGCTAACTCATGACTAACCCTACTTATCTTCTTTACGGCCACACCTCTCCCGTGATCATCGGCTTCATTTCACTTGCATGCTCTTGTTATGTTACGTTTCTTTTCTTAACACATTTCATGTACTCTGCTGCTATACATTCAAGGTTGTGTCGCAAATCGTCTCTACTAATAGATTACAACGGGCGTTTCCGGATGGTGTCCAGTAATCTTGCTATGCCCTCTATGTACGATGGCAGAGACGAATTTCCCTGCCATGTGGGATCGCAGCGTGCTGATTCTCCCGTGATGTGCTGCATCCTACGACCATATTAAAAAGGACCCGTGCCCCTATTCGTTTTCTGCTCGAAAGTGTGATGGGAGTTTAAAAGAGTAATGGGTGGTTGTTAAGCAAATACTGGCAGCTTTGTACTATAGCACAAATGATAGATGTCGTCGGAAAATTATGAAGGAAAATAATAAATTACAAAAGGAGCTCAGCATGGCATAAATCTTTAGTTGCAAAAGCAACTAATGGGCATGACAAAATGCGGTCGAGTATCTCTGAACAACAAAGCATATAGTTCACTGACGAAGCAGCCAATGATCATGACAAAAGATGGTCATGTTTGTTAGGAATAGAATTGTAGAGCCAAATAGAGGCAGCCTTTTGGCACAAGAGAATGAGATCAATCCATGTATTCATTTATGCACTTGATGTATTTATACATGGCCAAGAGATGGCAGTTTACAAAAGGGAAGAGACATGTCCCTTTAGAGGGATATTAGCAACTGCTAATGGCAGTTGCAAATTGATCACCGACTTAGATAAAGTGCATCTGAAAAACTCCTCTAAAAACCCTGTGGGAAAAATATGAGGAGAAATGTAATGATTATATGCCATGGAAAACTCCTTTAAAACCCAGTGGGAGAAACAAGGAGAAAATGATATAGCATATATGAATGCTTGTATTAATATTGCCTCATTAAAAACCTTTTATGAGAAACCATTTTGAAAAAACTCATAAAGGAAAAGAGTGCAATATATATGATGTGATGATCATTATCAGGTTATTGTTTAGGAGTTTACTCCCCCTGAACCTTGCAAGTCTCGAATTCGTCTCATACAATTCCATGAACATATTTCTGGAATAAAGATGTTGATAAGGACTTTGTGAATAAATCTGCGAGATTTTCACAAGACTTAGATTGCAAGATTTCTATTTCCCCATTTTTCTGTAACTCATGGGGATAAAATAATTTAGGAGCAATGTGCTTTGTGATATTGCTTTTTATATAACCTGATTGCATTTGTGTAATACAACGGAATTATCTTTGTGGATAATCGTTGGTGATTCTAAGGAATCAATTCCACAATATTGTTGTATGTGGTTAATCATTCTGTGAAGCCAAACACATTCACGTGATGCAATTATTTCAGAATGATTAGTGGAAATAACCACTAAAGTCTGTTTTGAGGACTTCCAAGAGATGGCTGTTCCACCATGTAAAAATACGAATTCAGTCTGCGATCTGGCGTTATGGGGATCAGATAGATAGCCACCATCAGCATATACTACTATAGTCATATCTTGATTTTTCTGATAGAATAAACCAAGATCTTTGTGCCTTAAAGATATCTGAGGATATTCCTTACACCTACCATATGCCTTTTTGTAGGGGATGCACTATGTCTAGCTAATAGATTAACTGCAAATGAAATATCAGGCCTGGTGTAGTTTGCTAGATACATTAGTGCTCCGATGATACTGAGATAAGGAACTTCAGGTCCTAGTATCTCTTCGTCATCGGCCCTAGGTCTAAATGGATCTTTATCTCTATCAAGAGATCGAACAACCATAGGAGTCTTGGATGGATAAGATTTATCCATATTGAATTTCTCCAAGATTTTACGGATATAAGCAGACTGATGTACAAGGATTCCTGAGGAAAAATGCTCAAGTTATAAACCTAAGCAGAATTTGGTTTTACCCAAATCTTTTATCTCAAATTCCGTCTTTAGATGATTACTTGCCTCTTGTATATCTTGTGTAGTTCCAATGATATTGAGATCATTGACATACACTGAGATGATGCAAAATCCCTTTGAGGATTTCTTTATGAATACAAAAGGGCAATCATCATTGTTTGAATAACCCTTCTGAAGAAGGAACCCACTCAATCGGTTATACCACATTTTTCCCGATTGCTTTAAGCCATAGAGCGACTTTTAAATGTTTACATAATATATGTTGCGATTTTGCTTTTGGATTCGGAATTTCAAGTTCTTCAGGACCTTTGTATAGGTATCCGAATCTAGTGACCCATATGAGTATGTAGTCACTACATCAAATTCATTTGTTCTACCAATAATATTGAATATCAGAACTTTTATTCCACTTAGGAGAGTATATGTCTCATCGTAATCGATGTTGGGTCTCTACGGGAACCCTTGTGCTACAAGCCTCGCTTTATATCTCACCACCACATTGTTTTCATTTCTTTTGAACGACAACCAATTTTATTCCCATAGGGAAGATATTATGTGGAGTAGGTATTACTGTGGTAGATACCTCTCTTTTGATAAGCGAGCGCAATTCTACCTTAATTGCATCTTCTAATTTGAACCGATCTGAGCGCATGAGGCACTCTACCTAGGATTTTGGTTCAGAATCCATTTGAAGATTTGTTTGGCAATTTTAAGGAGAAATATATGTCGATAATTGTCGTGGGGATTTCGCGACAATATACTTTTTTGTGGATTTGGGGGCGCAAGCGGACGATCTAGGCGGTTCACACGAGAGATTTACCCAGGTTCAGGCCCTCTTGTGGAAGAGGTAATACCCTACTCCTGGATTGTTGATCTTGCCTCGTGCGAGGATTGTACAGTGAAGAGTAATGCGTACAAGTATGAGAAGATGACAAGCAATGGCCAACTGTCTAACCCCTTGCCCAGGGGCCCTAGCCTCGCCTTATATAGGGCTGACGAGGCTGGGTAACTACAATCGCCGAGTCGGTTAGCCCGTGCAGATCGTGCGGAGTAACTCCCGCTATATTGGCGCGCTGACCGCACAGGTTACCTCTGGTAGTGGCGCGTTGATCGGGTGCCATTGGTTGAATGCGTCGTGGTAAGGCTTATCCTGACGATGCACTGACGGCCCAACCGAGTGGACTTCATGGACCCGGCTTGGGCCACCTCCGGCCACGCCGACTGAATCCACTTCTTGGGCCTACCCCGGGGAAATCCCCCCGTCAGTAGCCCCCGAGTGCTTCAGGGTTTTGATGCAGGCGCCATCTGGGGAGTGAGCTGTGCGTGCCGCCGAGTCGCCTGTAGAGAAACCTTGACGGACTCCAGCGGTTCCTGAAAAAGTTAGGTATGCACTAATAGCGAAAAAAGAAGCCTCCGTGATACCCAAGTTTCTCTGCTGGAGAGAAAGGCTAGTGGCTCGTTGGGAGGCGTATCATGAATTCCGAGTGAAAATTGGACAGCGTCTGGGCTTATCCGAGTTGATCGTTGCCAGCTAGCGTCCAAGGGGGAACGCCTTCGATCTTCAGCTTCGGAACCAAGCCTACGGACTTCGGCATTTGGCTCTGAGTTAGAGACCAACTCGTGTCGCGGGGGATGCCGAGTCCGTCCTTCGCTCAGGGTGTTGCCGAGTGACCTGCGAACCCCGTTGGGCTGGCCATCGACACCCATTTGCAGACCTGGTCTGCTTCCAAGTGAGCGCAGCCAGTGCGCCTCGGGATGCGTGTATGCTGCTTGGTGGAGCCGGCGCGGTCGGTACTCGGTTGGCCGAAACCGTCTCGCGGAAGCGTGGAACGTCGCGACTGTTGATGATGTCACGCAGAATCTTTTGTGTGCTGTCGCTTCAACGGGCGCCTTTAATGATTGAACGGACGCCTGTTACAAAAGGGTCATGATGAGGCGTCGCGGCGGTTCATGATGACGCCTCAAGTCCTGCGCGATGCGTGCGAGACGTCCGTTACCATAACAGGCCGTGGCCACGTGGAGCGCAATTCCAGGCGGAGAGCAGTTTGCCTCCTCGTATAAAGGCAGGTGAGGAGGGGGAGCGGAGTGGTTCCCATCTACTTTCTTCGCCTTCCTCGCGCACATCGCCGCAACCACCGGAGCCCTCCGCCGCGTGCTGCTCTCCTTGCTTTCGTTTCGGCCACTCCAAGTGCTTCTCCCGCCCGCTTCAATGATGTCTCGTGCCAGCAAGAGCATGGGTTCGTCCTCCTCCTCCTCCGTCATCGCCCTTCCCGATGGCTGGAAGAAGGGCGATTGGGTGCCGTCGGTGGTGACCGACTGCACTTTGGCGGGCCTCGCCGACGAGGGCCTGCTTCCACCCTGAACGCTCTGCAACTGGAGGGCGCCATTCCGGGAGGGGAAGCCCGCCCCGCATGAGCACGAGCGGGTAATGCTCATCCCCTTCGTCGAGCAAGGCTTGTCGCTACCCCCGCACGACTTCGTGCATGGGATCCTCTTCTTATACGGCCTCCAACTCCACCATCTGAGCCCCAACGGCATTCTGCACATTGCGTGTTTCATCATGCTGTGCGAATGCTTCTTGGGGACTCGGCCTCATTGGGGGCTGTGGAAGATCTTCATTGTGAAGGTGTAGCCGATCAAAGCCGGCGAGCGCCTGTCGATCTGCTGAGGAGCCGGCATCCAAGTCAAAGCCAGCGCCAAGTACTTCAAGCTGCAACTCCCCGACACCGTGAGGAAGTGGCAGGACGACTGGTTCTACTGCCCAGACAAACGCACGCCGACTGCCCAGGAAGGGCTTCCCAAGTACACCGAGGGCCCCCCCGAGTGGCAGAAATGCTGGGGTGCCAAGCCGTCGAATGCAGAGGCTCCGAAAGTCGAGCGCCTGATGAGGAGGATCCAGCGGCTCCAAGACAAGGGCCTCATCGGAGTCGACCTCATCGTCACCTGGCTGAATCGGTGGGTTCAGCCACTCCAAGCTAGGGCGCACCCGATGTGGGAGTACTCGGGCGCGGCCGACTTGACCAAGGTGTCGGCCAGGGAACTCTCGGACCGAGACTTCATGGAGCTGCTGAAGAGCTTAAGCAAGGAGCGCTCCGGTCTCGACAGGGTGCCACACGTGCCGCCCTTTTCCGCCGACAACCCTCCGCCCACGGTGAGTCGTCTTCCGAGTCGAATTCTTTACGGCCTTATCTCGTGTTGTGATTTCTTCTAAATCCGGGTCTTTTATGCCGCAGACCCTCCTGAACTTGTGTTCCATGCTGCCTCTCCCCGAGCAAAATTCGGCTCCGGGGCTTTTGGACGATGTGGAAGTCGACGAGGAGGCTACCGAGGGTGGGGACTCAGGCGACGAGGCCCAGGAGGCCGAGCCCGCGGCTTCTACGGCCCAGAAGCGGAGGCGGACAGACGATGTCTCCGACTCCGAGCCTTCGAAGGCGTCGGCTGAGTCAGCGCAGCTAGAGTCTGAAAGAGCATCTAGGCCCTAATTTGGTTTTGATGGTTAATGGCAACCTAAACTGGAATCTAATGTTTACATTTGAGTGTAAGCAGATCTTACAGGTTCCATGATGAAGGGCTATCCAGAGAAGGATGGCCACCAAAAAGGTACATGGTGGGTTCAAGGACAAAGAGATGGCTGTGCTGGGCAGCTGTGTCACAGCTGAGAAGAAGCCAGTGCTGTGCAGGGAGATGCAAGCAAGGTGATGGTGGCTTGATGCGTCAAGGGCCGTGACTTCAGCTGGTGGCAAGTGAAGCCTAGGTTTGCTAGTTTCTTTGAGTCCATAGGAACCACCCGTACTATTAAGAGGGATGAAATAGTAGCAGTTGTCTAAGAGAACCTTGCTCATTGCTCAGAGTGTTGGTCAAGGGGGTTGGTGCTTTGAGGCCAATTGCCCTGTGTCAATAGCTTTGCACAAAAGTATGTAGCTGTGTGAAAACCCTAGAGCCTTAGGCACCTGTGTGACACAGCTGTGTCACAGGTGGTCTTCTGCTCTATGACTCAGGTACACCTCTGTACCAGGAGAGAGCTTGTAAAAGCTAAGGGATCTGCTCTGCGATAGGGTCTGCTGTGTCAGGGGTCTATCGGAGGTTCTCTCCTTTTCAGGTAGCTTAGGTAGAGTATGCTGAGGGCATGTAGTGTGCCAGGACCAGGCTGAGTAGTGCTGCTATCAGCTGAGGGTTCACCTGTGTGTGCCGCCGGTGACACAGGTGTCGGTCTGCCTGAGCCGGGTACAGTTGGGCGTAGGGTGTAGCTGTGTCACCGGTGGTTTGACACCAGTGGCTCACTTAATCCTACGTGGCAACAGGGTAACGGTCAGGTGCCTGTGGACCCTATATATAGGGGACCAGGGGAGGACTCTGTCCTCAACCTTGCTCAAATCAGTGATTCACATACGACCGTTGTAAAGCCTCCAACCACTCCACAAGAGCCAAGCGCCTAAGGGTTAGTTCGAGTGGGTTTGTGAGCTAGAGCACGAGCAAAGGTTCCTCCAAGAGATTGCTGCTGGATCATCTGTTACTCTTGGAGTTTGTCTGCTCCTAGACGGGTGTAGGAGTTGCTGGTATCACCCAAGCTTGTGTGGGCTGAACCAGTAGTTTGTGAAGGTGCTCTGAGGTCTACCTGCTGCAAGGCAAAAGGATCTCCACAAGCAAAAGGAAGAGTCCTGAAAGATCAGGTACTCGGAGAACAAGCATGATTCAGTGCTGGCCAACTCTTAGGAGTGGTCTCTCCAACGGAGACGTACCTTCTCCGCAAAGAGTTGGGAACTTCGGTGAAAATCCTCTGAGTCTCCTTTACTTCCTGTATTGCATGCATATTTGCTCATACTTACCAGCTTGTGTCTCTTAGACTTGATCTGCTAAGCTTACCTTTTCACCTGTGCTAGATTACCTTTATACCTGTGTGT